>JPFL01000142.1:0-140265 GCA_000733385.1 Paramecium biaurelia
TTAGTCACTATTCTTAAATTTCTTAATAGATCTTTAATTTCATTTTAATATAAATTATTTGTAATTAATTTGTTCATCTACATTTTGAATGAGTTGCATTTAGTTTATGTTTAAATCAATACCTAAATAATAATATTTCAAACTAAAAATTTATGGAGGAAGTATTGGTTTATCCATCTCAGATTTTAAATATTTCAAATAAAACAGTCTAATTAAATAGAAATTGAATAAAAAGAATGGAAAATTAAATGTCAACAAAGTTATGAAATTAAGTTTTTATAAAGATAGTTTAATTTATAATACATTATGAAATATTGTTATTCTTAATTATAATTAATTTTCTCTAGTTATTTTGAAAGTTTATCTTAATATAATGAATGTAGTGCAGGATATATAGATTAAAATTCAATAGTGGATCTACTATTTTCAATAAAAAAAATGAAACTTACAAAACAAGTGTAATTTAATTCTTATTTATTTAAATAATTTGATTGATTGCAATAAAAGAATATAAAGGTTTTGTTTTTTATATTGTGAATAATCTATATTTCATATCATAATTTTAAATCGGCGTAAAATGTTTTGAGAAGGTCAATAAATTTCTTATAAGTTTTTTGTAAATCATCATTTAATAATTCATTATAGAATCCTAATGAATGAGCTTTCTCTATCTCTTTTTCAGCATTTTTCATTCTTTTTTCAATTACTTCTTCTGTTTCGGTTCCTCTTCCAGTCAATCTCTTTTTCAATTCCTCAGTTGAGGGAGCATTAATGAAAATATAATTACATTGATTAGGCATTGATTTGCTAATTTTTTCAGCTCCTTATACATCTATTTCAATTACACAGACTTATCCTTGCTTCATAATCTTTTAGACTTGAGCCAAATGAGTTCCATAATAATTACCATGTACTTCACAATATTCTAAAAAGGCTTTCTTTTCAATTTCTTTCTAAAATTCTTCTTTACTAACAAAATAATAATGTTGTCCATGAACTTCACCTGGTCTTGGTGCTCTTGTAGTGTAACTAACACTAAAAACAAACTATTATGTATATTATTTAAAAAGCATCTATAATAAGGTTCCCTATTAAGAACAATTTATAACTTAATTACTTTTCCAACTCCACTAGCTCCTGAAACAACTAATGGTTTACAAGTCTTAAGATCTTTTTCTTAATTGAAGAAACTGAAATATTCTTTAGCATATTGATAAACATTATCTGGCTGAAATAATATTAAAAAGTTACTTTTTCTAAGATGATCTAACTTGTAAAATCATTTAATATTTGATTTAGCTCTGGATGCTTTTTCAAATATTCTATATGTTCTTATTTGATTTCATGTTTAATATGTAGAAAATAGGTTTGTAATTCAGAATCAAATTGCTATTAATCCATTTATTTATTATAAATAATAAATATTTGAAATATATTATTCTGTTGGATAATCTTATTCAATCTAAAACAACTAGATATTCTGTAATATTTTATTTAGTTTACAATCTATTAGAAATACTTTAAAAATATTTTATGCCTTAAAACATTATTTAATTATCTTGTCAATAAAAATAGAAACCTTTTATACTTTTTATTTTAATTCATTTCATAAATATTTATATTTAATAATCTAACTAAGAATAATCTGCTTATAAATATTATTTTAAACTTAATTTGTATACAATGAGTGAGTTTCTAGATTTTTTTATGATAATTTAAACAAATAATCAATCTAAGTAAGAATTTATAATATTAAGATATTTTAATTATTTTTCTAATATTATTGAATATGCATTCTAAAAATTGGATTATTTTTTAAAAGAAGTATAATTTATCCTAGAATTATCTTTTACATTAACTTTTTTAATTATTTCATTAGAATAATATTAATTTAAAGGCTTTTAGATTGTAAATGGATTTGAAGGATGGATATGATCAAAAACACGGTTATATGATGAAAAATGTCATAATTCTGATAAAATACTTAAAAAAAGAAAAATAAGAATTATTATTAAATTGAACCACTTTCACAATAAGCTAATACTCTTAGTGAGAATTTAAAATATAATTAATTAATCAGAAAATGGATCTCTTTGGATTGGTGTAGACAGCTGTTGATTTGGCTAAAGCACACGAAGAAAATGGTGAGGAGGTCAAATTCTTTAGACTTAAATTGTCATCTTTCTAAGAATAATTATAGAAATTAGAATAAAAGGATTTCCAGTAATGGTTTGCGTATATAGTAGAATCAATGCCCAATTATAAGGCTAGATTAAAAAAGAATTGACAGAGTCTTCTCAATTACTCTCCAAATTACCAGAACGCAACTCATAGTATTAATTTAATATAAAATATAGTATTAATACAATTCTTTCCAAATTGCCATTTGGGAGTGTTTACAATGATATCAAAGATAAATCATAGGCTTTAGATCGACTTAGTCAGCAATTGAATAATCATTTAATAACAAGTTTGGCTCTTGCTCAGACAAGTGTGGTTGAGAAATAAGCGAATGTTACTACACATGTTGAGGAAACATAGATTGATGATGATTAGATAGTACAAAGTAAGAGAAAAATAAAAAATTAGGTAATCAATCTCAAGGAAAGATTTCATTAAAGTTGATTGCAGAAGACCATATAAAACAGTAATTTAGAATGAACATAATAAATACAATAGAAGTAATTGAATTAAAATTTGGGAATAATGGAGGGGATGAATAGGAAGTGTTTAAATTTGGGAGAGAATATTATAGAAAATTGTAAATGGAAGTTTAGTAAGTGTAAACTATTTCCAGAGAACATGCAACTATTACATGCATTAGAAAATAAAAATAAAAATTTGATAGTGATAATTTTGAAGTACCATAAAAAAAAATAAAAATTGATAAACCAAGTGAACAACATTAAGCATAATAATAAGAGTATATATGAATATAATTAAGAATATTTTACACCTGCATTGATAATTTCTAATAATAGGAAGAAGCAAGATCTGGAGATGACAATAATAACTATGAATACATTTTTAAGTTATAAAATAAAAGCCCTAATGGGATATTTATTTATAGAGATGAAGAATAAACTAAAAATAATGATGATGTAATAATCATATCAATTATTAGATTATTCTTGGTACTTGGACTAGGATTGTAAACAACAAAAGTATTGTTTTGAAATCAAAGGATAAAATTGCAATATTAATGAAAAAACCAGAATACAAATAACCTTTAATTGCATATGAATTCATTATGGTGTTGTGATATATATAATATAAAAATATCTTCAATAAATAATGATGAATCTTGAAAAGAAAAAAGATCAATTTATATCTGACTAAATAGAAAATAATATTAGATAAGCTTTTAAATTGTTATTTGGTTGAGGTGCTTATGATATAGGATGTAAATAAATGAATAAAATAAAGGTTTTTAGAATACTTGGAAATAATCTATTTGATGTCTATAAAACCTAAATTAATAAATAAAAATATAATCTAATGAAAGGATATCTATAGATCATATATTATAATAAACAAAGCATTACAGAAAATTAAATATTTGAATTATTAATATTATTTAATGTTGAATTTTTAATAACCATCACTTCAACCTCAGAATACAACTTAGAATAACTTATAATTTATCTATAGTGAAGTGTTTTAAATGTAACAAATCAATGAAACATTAAAGTAACATTAAAACACTACATCTGCAGAATTGGAAGCACTCAAAGGTAAATTAGAGTAAAACAAAACACACCTAACTTAAGCCATTTTTTAAAAAACAGGTTAAGATAAATCAAAACCTAATTAAGTTCAAAATGTTGGAGAGTTTTAAGGTTATGTTGTTTAAGTAATTATTTTAATACATCTTTGAATAGTTAGAATAATCAATGGGAGGATAATTAAAATAAATTAGAGACAAAAATTAACTCATTATCTAAGAATTAATTAAAGCACATAAATTGTTAGAAAAATATGCAATTTCTAAAAGAAAACTTAACAAAAATTCAGCTAAAGAATTGGGTCTAATTTAAGATATTGAAGAATTAAGAGACAGAGCATCAATTATATTTAATCGACTAGAAGAAGTATACTTAAACATAAATCATTTTAGCATGAAAACAAAGTATAATTCTCAGAAGAATATACTGATTTATCAAAAAATCCAAGAATTATTGATTTTAATGAACAATCAATAGAACTTATTAAAGAATTAAAAAAAGATTATATATCAAGCAAGATAACCTTAGATAAAAGCTAACACAATATAAAAAGTATGCTTGAGAATTTAAATGACACAAATAAATAGACAAAATGAGTTTATACATCAATAATATATAGATTTGTTATAATAAATATTTCTTAATATTAACAAACAGTTAGAATTAGAGTTAGACCTATTTTCTTATAGACTTATCTTTAGTATGTAAATAAGAAAGTTTTCTATGTTAAATATTAATTTATATTTTAAATTTTTTAAAATTATGGAACTTATTGATATAATTGAGGAGATAGTAGATGATGATTTGCTTTTTATTTTAAAATATGGATTACTAATATCTAACTTCATTACAATTTTTATTCTTCTATATATTAAATCAAGAAAATAGTAAAATGAAAAAGAAGTAATAATAAAAATAATTAGAAAAGGAAAAAAAATCAGTTTTGTTAGTTACTGCTCATCCTGATGATGAAGCAATGTTTTTTTTACCTACAATCACTTATTTAAATGATAGCAATTATGATATACATTTAATATGTTTATCAAATGGAAATGCTAATAAAATTGGAAAAATAAGAGAAGCAGAATTAGAAAAGTGTAGTAAATACCTGAAAATCAATAAAGTATGTTATTAATCATTCATATTAAGTTAACCATAATAAATGATGAAGATTTATAAGACTCCATGAGTGCTATATGGCCAATAGAAAAGATTTAAAAAATAGTAGAAGAGTAAGAACTATTAATTAATATTACATAGATATATTGCTGAAAATAATGTAAAGGGAGTGATTACATTTGATAAAAAAGGTATTTCAGGCCATTTAAATCATATTGCCTGTTATAATGCAATATCTAGTATGAAAAGAGCAGAAGGATTAAAGGTGTTTGTGTTGGAGACAACAAATATTTTTAGAAAATATGGTTCAATATTCGATTTCTTTGTTTCTTCTATTCTGAATGATAATCTCATGATGAATCTAAATATCTTTAAGGCATGGAGATCAATGCAAATTCACCATTCATAATTTGTGTGGTATAGAAAACTGTTTGTTGTGTTTTCAAGATATGCTTATATAAATACGTTGATTAAAATTTGAGATTAAATTTCGAGGGTTTATAATTATTTAAATTTTAATGTCACTTATAAATATTACAAATATTGTTTTCGATCAAAATACAGCTCTATTTAATACTCCAATATAAATGCAAATAACATTTGAAGTCTCAAGACAATTAGATTAAGAAATTGATTGGAAGTATATGAAGTTGAATATTTAGACTTATTTACATTGGATCTCCGAATAATGAAAAGTATGATTAAGTACTTGAGCACTTTTCAATGCCACCACTTAAATAAGGAACGATGCAATTTACATTAATGAGTGCCAGCCCTAGATTAGAGTTGATACCAAGCAAATAAGATTTATTTGGCGCGACTGCCATAATACTAAGTGTGAGATATAGACACCTTGAATTCTTTAGAGTAATTATTTGAGTGTAACTTTAACATAGGTTGGGTATTATGTTTATAATTCGTATATGGATGCTGATTTGATCGAGAATGATCCTTCATATGTTATAATTGATAAGGTTTATAGGCAAATTAATACTTCAACACCAAGAATTACAAGAACCAATATAGATTGGGAAGGATAAATGGTTTAACTCTATGTTAACCCATTATAATCAAATAATTAGTTTATGTTCTAATAGAAACTAATATTCAATGATATTATTAATTAAGAATTCTAATAATAAAGTTAAGAAATGTATAATTAACAATAAGAAGTGGATTAACCTATCAAATCATAATATAATAATAACTAAGGTAATATTTTGTAAAGTATATTTTGATTAATTTTTATTATAATTTGTTATCAGTAATGATTTATAAATTAGAGTAGATTTTCTTAAATAATGTGTCTGATTTTATTTGATAAACTTTAGGTCCAATATTATATTAATAATACTTATTCAAATGATTAATAAATAATGAATATATATAATAACAATACTTATATTTTATTAATTTTAATAACTTATGCTCTTCTCTCAACAATAAGATTACAACCCTAGAGATATTTATTAACCTTCATCAATGAGTTATGGTGCTGGAATATTTAAACCTTAGAATCAGCAACAATATCATAACCAACAACCAAGGACAAGGGCAGAAAGAGTAATTGATAATGTTAATCATTTAGGAATATTTAAAAGATGTCAACTCTTAATAAGCTGTAATGCAATCAAGATGTAAACTCATATTTAAAGTTTGAAGAATTTGACACACCATAAAAAGAAGATATGAAAGCACTTCTACATAGTCCAGCTCCAAATACTACTTTATTTTAATAGGGTAATATTAATATTCATCTTGTAGAATAAGAAAGGTTTTTAAAAGATTTTGCTGTTCAGGACAAATAGTAAAGGGAATATTAAAACAAATAAAAACAATTATAATATGAATCACGAAGATTAGCTAATTTAGAAAGAGAAGGTATGATTTGGTAGAGAAATGAGGTTTATCAATAAAAAGTATATATTTTTATGTAATAGCAGGATGAAATGAAAAGACAATATCATTAGGAGTAATTTACATAAGGCAAAAGAAATTTAAATGGATTGGCTTATAACCCTTTAACATTAGAGTATGCTTAAAATGAGTAGGGATAAGCACTAAAAAGACAAGATGAAATGTCTTAGGTAAGATAACTAGTAAGAGCATAAAATTTAGATAATAGAGCTAATTGCGGATACAATCTACTAACAGGTATTTGAATTTAAATTATAATTCAAAGGTGAGAATCGTAAAGGAGTGGAAGATATCGTCCCTGATGATCTTAAAGGTCATTACTAAAATAAATTGTAAGAGAGAGATAATCAATTAAATATTAAACACTATGCTCTTTAGTAATAATTATTATCTAAATAATATTGAATTTGTTTGTTTTTATCATAATAATAATATTAAATATATCTAGTATAATAACTTAATGATGCTTTTTTTTAATTATGATATTCTTTCAAATTATTTTGAGATTGATATTTATGGATAAATACTATTAATTCTACATATTTTAGTTAAATTATTCTATCTATTATTACTATTCAGTCATAAACAAACTTAAGGGGAAAAAACTTTAATGTCAGAATAATAGTGTAAAATTAAGAGTATACTGTATAATATATGAATATCATTTCAATGATTGATAGATATATATTTTAAATCAGAGTAAATTAAACAAGAAATCTAATTTATAGTTTTATTATATAATTAATTGTAGTCTCTAAACTAAATATAATCATAACAAATATTGAAATGAAATTATGCAATTTTTCATTTAATAGATTATTATAAAACCTCTATTATTATGTTGATAAACAACCATAAAATACACAATTAAATGTTTAAATTACATGTTCCTAAAAGAATTCCTTTTTAAAATCATTTAAATAGAGGTTTATCTTATAAAGAGAAGAATATAATATTATAATGGAAATATATATTTTTAGATAATTTAATTATCAAATATGCATAGAAGTTAAAGAGGATATCATAACGGTTTAGAAGTCTATTCTGCATCCTATTTCTAAAAAAGAAATCTTAATCAAGGAAATAAAATTCTACTTCCTGCATCAGCATTATAATAAGTGCTCCATTTAAAATAATAAGGTCCAATGATTTTTAGATTATAATCTACTTAGGATGATAAAAAATATACTTATGTAGGTGTTCTGGAATTCACTGCAGAAGAAGGTACTTGTGTAGTACCAGATTGGATGTTTGAGAGTATGGGATTTTTTCCTGGGTGCAATATTATTATTTCTCATGAAAAAAGACTAGATCAAGGAAAGCTAATTAGAATTTAACCTCATGAAACAGCTTTTATTGATTTGCCAGATCCAAGAGCTATTTTAGAAAATCATCTCAGAAATTTCATCTGTCTAACTGAAGGAGAAACCATTTCTATCAATTTCCACAACACTAATTACTTAATCGATATAGTTAAGGTTGAACCTAACAACATTCTTAAAGCTGTTTGCATTAATGAAGCAGATATTGAAATTGATTTCATATAACCATTAGTATTATGTTGTAAGATATTGAATAGGATTTTAATGATGCTCCTCCAAATTTAGTTAAAAAATCAAGCTCTTTGGTTTAATAAGAAGAACTTTAGGCTCAAAAACAATAAGCTGTATTCACAGGTACTGGAGTACGTATAGATGGGAAAGCCTTAACTACTTAAATGAGAAAGCCTTCAGAAGATGTTAAACCTGTGGAACAATATAATCCTCGTAAACATAAATTAGTGAATGGATTATAGTAAACTTAAGAAGCAAATTAATTTATTGGATCTTCTGTAAAATTGGGAAATACAGGCACTTAAAATAAAAAGAATGCTTGATATTAATATAATATAATGAGTTCACAAATTAATGATCTTTTGAAGAATGAAACTATCTACTATCGTAAATCGAACCTTCTCAAAAGACCATTCAATCAATAAAACAAATTATTTAGAAGGACATTAATTTAAGACAGTCTCAAATAACCTTTACATCCAATCAATAGTCTTATAAGGAATGAATAAGTTTTTGTTCCTTATTTCTAAGAAAGAAATTCTCTTGGGAAATTACTCAATAAACCATGTTTTTAATCAAATAGAGAAATAAAAAATAAGTAGTTAGTTAAACCTTTACTAAAAATTCCAACAAATTAGAAGATTTGTTCATACCTTCATATTGATCCTCCAAATACGTATAGATCTTAAGGATAAAAGACTAAAACTTAATCAACTACTGACTCATTTTACTCTTTCTTTACACTTCATAAATACAATTCTAATTTCTTATTAAAGCATAAATTTAGTGAACCATTAAGTTAATGAAAGTCATTTTATTAAAAATAAATATGATTTTATAAATTTATCATTCATTAATTTGCTGATGACATTATTGCTTATTTAACACTCTTTGTAGTTGTAATCTTTTGAGTTTAAAAGCTAATAAATAATATTAAATAATTTTTACTTCTTATCTGGACTCAAATAATTTGAAACTTAAGGTTATGGACTTTACATTCTCTAAGAAAATTGAGATTACTTTATTTCATTCTATGATTGCAATCTATGCTAATCATAATATTAATTATAAGAGGAAGGAATTTAACTTACCTAATTCATTCCAGATTATCTAGTTACTATACCACTACCTTAAACATTTTAAACATTAGTTGTTGTAGTAATAATGTTAGTTTTCACCTAAGAACTTTATTATCCCAAAAGTTAATTAACAATATATTAATCACTAGGTTTATCTATTATGATTTATTTTTTAGTTTTTGCCTCTAATCTAGCATTCTCTTATTCTAATATATGTAATCTTGATTCATAATTAGTTATATTAGTAATCAAAACTTAAATTTTATTTTCTTACTCTTTTCTAATATTTCTTTATCTCTCAATCTCAACATTCAAAGTCTAATTTTCATGTTCTAATTCAGTTAATCTTAGCTGCAATTATTTCACTTAATCTAAATTCACATTTGATTATTGAGATCTAATTTAAGTGATCTCTATTTTAGATTAATTAAATTATTATTCCAATTATGAATATCTTTATTTATATTAATTTAATTCCTACTGTAAAGATTTTAATTAATATTATAGATTTTGACTCTCACCTGAACTTTATATTTATAATTTACTCTCCAAATTTTATCTCTCAATCATCAATCTAGAAATAAATTATTATTCCAATTCATTTCTTATACCAATTTCTTAATTTCTAATATCCATTTGTAATTTATTTATTTACTGATTTTTTTATTAACAATCAAAATCCAATTCTCTTATTCTTGCCATTAATTTTTCAACTTCTCCAATATTCTATTTATTCATTTCACTTTCCCTCTAAATCATAACATACTTTTAATTTGCCTATTCAACATCTATTCTATATTTTTGAATTTATTCTTTCAAAATTGAAATATCTTAATTCATTTGCATATTAGCCTATTTATACTATTATAATTGATCTCTTAAACTTTAAGTTTCAAATTAACTTTCCCTAGTAGTCTTTTCCTTAACAACCATTACTTCATTACTTTATTCTTAATATCTATATTGCAATTAATCATATTAAGTCTTCAATTAATTATATTTACTTTATAATGATTGCAATTCCATCATATTTTGACTATTCCCTTTCTGTTCTATTTAATACATTTCAACTCTTAATCTCTCTTTAAATTACTATTCCAATTAACTTTCTTAATTAGACATTTAATTTCTTAATTGTTAAATTTATTACTCATATTATGAAATTCTAGATTTCAAAATGTCAAGTTCTTTATTATTTGTTTGCGAAAACTTTATTTCACTATCTCTTTAATATTGAATATAGTTTTGATTGAGTGAATCGTATTCATTTCGATATTTCCTTATTTACTCATTTAATTATTAGATTTCATTTAATGATTGATTATATCTATCTTAAAGAGCTTAATAATCACTTTGAATATTCTTATATTAATAAGAATTGTTATCAATTTATTATTTCTATTATTTTAGTTACATATTTTCTTATTAGATCAATGTGAATTAAGATTACAATTTTTAATAGTCTTCTCTAATACTATTTAATTAAAATTAAGATTATTATTATTATTGTGTATTTTACTATTGAATTTATAGTTAAGAGTATTAACCTTAAATAGATTGGTATTAATTTGTAGTATTTCTTAATTATTATTCAAGTTCAATGATTCTCTACTTTAAAGAATCAACTTCATAAGAATTACTTTTATATTATTCACTCTACCTTTAAATATTCATATAATCATTTGATAATCTTTCATAATCAAGTTTATATTTTTCTCTTTCTTCTTTTATTTTATTGAATTCACTCTAATATTATACTTAACTTTAATTCTTTAACATTCTAATTTCCTCTTCATATTCATTTTATGTTATGCTTATTCTTTAATCTCTTTCTTAAAGATCAGCAATCAAAATCAATATATCTGATTCCATTTCTGCAATCTTTCTTTTCAAACTCTCTACTTCCCCTTATTCTGTTCTTCTACTATCATAAGTTGCTCTTTATCCATCAAAATCCTTTCTTTATTTATCAATTTCTAATCTTAATTAGTCCATTTACACTTCATATTATTTTAATCTTTCTTATAAAAATAAAATCTGATTATCTTTTTATGTTACTTTTTACTCTTATGCATAAGATAATTCCTAAACTTCTTTAGCCTTATAACGATCTTGCCAAACCAAGACTTCATGTTATAAAGCTGAGATTCTTTTTAAATAACCTTCAATTTCTGTATTTTAGTTCTTTGAACTTAATCTAAATTAAGACTGTTATATTTCTTAAATATAAGAATCACAATTAAAATTTAATCTTTAAACTTCTTATTATAATTCTGTTATTCTATCTTCTTAGACTTTTACCTTTCTTCTTAAATCATCCCTCTCATTTTAAAGTATTCTAGATTAATCAGTATCTTAATTTTAATTACTTTTAAAAGCACTTTGTTACCATTAAATTTATGATTATTAAAATTATTAATTGAGTAAGTTCTTAGCTTTAATAAGATCTTCATTTTCTTGTTTAAGTGCATTAATTTAATCTTTCAATTAATTAATTTCTTATGGATTATTATTATATAATGTTTGTTAAGTATAAGATTATTTAGATCTAAGTTATTCTTCTAAAGATTTGATTTATTGTTTCAATTAATTCACTTCGAAATCATTTGAAACAACACTTACATTTCTCTCTTGTTTAAATTTGATTTCGTTATTCTCCTGTCTTAATTTATTGATTTCTTCTTTCAATTATTATATTTCCCAATCGTTTGATGATTAACCTGTAGTTGTTATTCGACTTAAACCTTTTTCAGATTGCAGTTATCTGAATTTATTCTTCCAAATTTCTAACTCTTTTAATTAATCTTATATTTGATTATTTAACGACTTTACACTTTCCCTAAGATTTGTTATTTCTTTATTATAACGAATACATTTACCTCTTTCTTTTGCTTCAATTATTTTCTGAAAAGAGGATTAATCTGATATAACAATTTATTCTGTGATTGGAGAACTAACTTAAATTCGATACTCCTCATTCCTATGAAATATTATTATTATTCACTTAATTAATGTGTTCCCATATTATTATACACTTCTCTATGAAGGAAATCCTTCGTTTCTCTATTCTGTAGTTTCTATCTTATAATGTGTGAATCCACTCATTTATTGTTATGCTCTAAGATATATGTAAATAAATTATATTAATAATTGAATAGAAATATAATTCATTCTATTTTAGATATTTTGCTGATATTGATATCAGACTTTAACAACTCATTCATTTTACTATTTTGTATAAGTGAATCAGATTAATGTGCCTTATGAATTAATTGAGTAGTGCTTTTACTCTTTACTGATGGAAAATGAGTATTCATCATTGGAGAATTAGGTCCCTTAGATTTTACCTATCTTTATAAGTCTTTTATACTCTAGTCATATGATTACGAAGCTTTTCATATTTAGATATTTGTTCTTATTACTTTTCTAATAAGATTTATTTTGTTAATTCAAGTCTTTTTTGTAGTTCTTAATTTTCTTCCTCAATCTTTTATTATTATTTCCTTCTCAAGGGAGAATGTAATCTTTTACCCAAAGTATTATCACACCATTAAGAAGTATCAGCCTAAAAAATGTCTCTTGAAATCCATTACATATGCTTTTTCTCTTAAATTTTACACTGTCCAAATTGATCTGAATTGAGAGTTCTTACCATCTTATATTTCAATTATATGTGAACTCAAATATTAATTTTATTCATCAATTCTTTTTCTTTATTCTGATTTCTAAAATCTAGTTGATTATGCCTTAATCTATTATGTTTTACTTAGTATAGGCAAATCCTTAAATACATATCTTGCCTTTTTACTATTAGAAATATCAAAAAAATCATTACTCTGTTTATATTTCATCTAATTTCTTTTTATGGAAATCATAGTTTTGATTTCGTAACATTTTCTATACCAAATTTGTCTCTACAAACCTTGCACCTTGCATAAGTTATATTATATTAATTACTTTTATTAAATATTTTAATACACTACACATTAAATATATTAATTATTATTTATTTTTTAAAATGCCTAAGTTTTATTGTGAATATTGTGGAATTTATCTCACACATTCATCTCCAAGTGGAAGAAAACAACATTCACTAGGAAAAAAACATATCAGTGCTAGAGAAGATTATTATAGAGCTGTAATGAGTGATTTAGTAGATTAATTGAAAGCATCTTTTTAGAAAAATATAATCCCAACCTTTATCTCTAAAGACACAATCAAAAGATTACTCATTACACATTCCTCTGTGTTTTAAGGCTTACTCACTCCTGCGTTTGTAGAAACTATTGATAGTTTAGGATTGAGTGGCACAAGGACCTAATACATGCCCTAACCTACGTTGATCCTCCCTCCTCAAGGAGCTTATTAACCCATGTCTTATAATATGATGCCACCAGGAATGCAAATGAGATATTGAAATCAAAATTGTTAAAAATTTATTACAAAGTTTCTTCAACCTATCTAAATTTATATTATGAACTTTATTTACTGAACTTTTAACTTTCACAAATCTTGGTTTAATATTATATCTCATCATCTAAAGTTGATTAGGAATATTATTTTTTCTAAATCAAGTAAAAAAACTCATCAACATTGTTTTCTATACAAAATATTCTTATTATTAATTCAATCTCATTGATATCTTAAATAAAAATTTTATTCTTAATATGAGAGTAAGATCAATGTAACAATTTCATAGGTTCGAGTATTAAAATTTAATTAACCATTTTTAATAATATATTTCTCATAAAAATTTATTTAATTAAGTAAGAAAAAATTATTACAATATAAATAAATTAAATTATAAATAGTTTATTAAACTTCTTTGAACACTTATAACAATTTTAATAATTCGTGAAACTAAATAAAATTTGATAATTCCAATAAATCATATGTAGTTTTTACTGTACAGAATTTAAAGATCAATATTGATAGAAGTAGAAGAATTGAATATCAATAATGATTAGATTAGGTATAATTTAATTCAAATTTATAGTCATTTACAGTTTTCAATAATTATTAATGAGATTTGGGTTAATATTTTTTTATTTCGAAAAAAATTAAACTATTTATAATTTAATGATGATCAATAAAATATTATATTTCTAAAATTTATCTTGACCATGATAATATTATTCATTGTTTTTTTGTGTTAGTTTTCAACAAGTATGGGTTTTATTAATTTACAGATAATATATATAAAGAAGTTCAAAAGAAATTTGTTTAGATTCTAGTTGGAGATTAGGAGTATCTCAATATAGAGGTTGATCTCTTTCTTTCTTCAGTTCTAAGGTTTGGATTTATCCAATCTGTATTAGGTTATCCTTTCAACTTTAAAATTGTCTTTGTAATCATTGTAACACTCTACCATGGTTTGTATGTACACACTATGAGATTTTCATTAAAGGATATTTTAGATTGTTCCAATTCTAAATCATAAGGTTCATCTTCAATAATTTCTATTTTATGATGAATACTCAAAGGAGTCATAGTAGTTAACTTGAATCTAGGAGATGGAGAAATCATTATGTATAATTTTTAATTGCTAGATACGAGATAATATAACGAAAGCTATTAATGATTATTTTAATGCGTAGTAAAAATAACTAAATTTTATAATAATCATTATTATTTAGTATATAAAATTTACCATACTATTTATTATAATAGGTCTTCATTGAGTGAGAAAATTGTCTTGGATAACTCTCTTAAAGGTAGTTACAAGTATATCTATAAAGTTAATGGAGATTCTTCATTAAGTAGGAGTAAAAAATAACGAAAATCACTGGTTGTCCATTTTTAATCTATATAATAGGTCTTAAATCTTAAAAAGGCATTCCAGTAAATTTTATTAAGGGTATCTTAACATTTTGTATCTTAATTGATAAATTTCAATAATGTCTATGTTACACTATTTTGTAATTTTTATAAATTTAGATTCATACTTTTAAGAATCTTGAATTCAAAATAAAGTACATTGTTTATAAGTAATCTAAATTTTTCATTATCATCATTCAACCTAGATATTTATTATTGTAAAGTTAGGTTTTTGGAATAGTAGATACTGAGTTCACAAAGCAATAAAAATTAAGAAAATACATCTCTATCTACACTTAGATAGTCTATATGAAATAACCTTTTAAACTTTTCATAAATTTAATCACAAATTTAAGGCAATTCTTAAGCTAAATCTATTTTTTTTTCTTTTTAAATATTGCTGATCTTTTTTATTTGTAATTCTTTTGATTTCCCTTAATATTAGATAAATTTATACCTTATTTTTAAGTAAACTCTCTTTTCTCATTATTTTATTATTGTAAATACTATTTAATCTCTTTATTCTTCTTATGCATACCAATTTAATAAACTCTATGATCTATTAGTACATCATCTGAATTAGTATCATTTAATTAACTTTAAAATTAGGTTTTAAACCGAAAATTTTTTTCATTCATTTTGGTATCTTTGTTAATTTATTTTTCAATCCTTGATCCAGAAATATATATTATCTATCGAAACTCTGATTTATGTATTAATTAAAAATCTCCTCCATATATATATAGGTTTTCATGGTTCTTTTTATTACGATGTAAAAATTCTGTAATAACTTCATAAACTGTTTTACTGTCTGCAGTTTCGATATCAATTGCTTTATTGTTTAATGAGAAAGTACAATAGTGATGTTCAAAAATTGAGCTCTATAAATTTATTAGAAAATTAGACATATAATGAAAAAATTAAGTAACCTATTTGTCATTTAGAAAATCTTTGAACTTTAAAAACTATTAATATTTATGATTTGATGAAATCTCTTTTAAAAAAGATTCCACGTTCTCAATAATTATTATTAATGATCCTGATATTTCTTTTTATGTAACTATGTTGATGTTCCCATTAGATGTAGGTTAAGAATGAAGTTTTTCTACTATTTTATAAGAGTAGTGAGAAGTATTTCTTTTTGCCTTTTGCTTTATTCCATATTAATCTACGTTAAGGGAAAATGATCTTGGTTTTACGTCCGGTTTAATTAAATTAGGTAGCATATAAATTAATTAAATGTAGCAAGATAATATAAATGAAGAAATAAAAGAACTAGAAATATTAAATAAAGCATTAACTCAAGAAAACATAATTTTGAACCAAGATCTAATTAAAGTTTAAACTAATTAACAATTTGTTTGTAATCACTTAATTATAAATAAAGGCTAATAAAAATATGATGCTAATACGTTAAAGATGACAATCTTAACTTAGAAATATGAAAAAAAAGAATCTAGCGAATTAAAATTTTGTCTTTATGAAGACGATTAGGTTTTAGAGATAACAGGACTTATACAACTAAATTTAAATGAATATTTTATTTTTTCTCAAAGAGTTAAACTTTTGAGTAGAACAAAAGGTAATCCAACAATCATTCAAACAGAAAAAAGTATTGAAATTACTTTTGATATCAAACCATCTTTTTGATTTTTTAAAGTACTTTGCTATTATTATTTGAGATTTTAAACCAACAACACAGAATATGTAAATAGAATACTTAAATTTTTCTCATTCTTTATTTCTTCTAATTCTGCATAAAACTTTATTCTTCTTTTGAATCTTTCATCAAATTACAGATCCCTTTTTTATACTTCATGTTGAAAATTAAATTATCAATTAAACTTGTTATAAGGTTATCAAAATTTATAAAATTTTAAACTTTATAATATACTAAACAATTAACGAATGAATCAATTTGACTTTTATTTTTTAACTAAATTTATCTATGCCTGAGGTTTAGTAACGATTTAATTTTTTTGCTTTGAAACTGTAATTTGAGGTTTACTTGGTTTTGAACACTTAACAATAGGTTAAGATTAATTTTCTTTATTGGACTTTGATTTATTTAGCTTATTGGTTGATTTTGAAGCCTCCACAGAATTTAATTTTTGAAGCAGGTTTGTTGTTTCTAATGATGATCTACATCTAGAAAATGGTTCCTTTGATTTTGAAGTTTATATTAGTCTCTTCCCATTAGGTGACTATGAAATATCTCTAATATTTGGTTCAACTGATTAATTTCGAGTTTAGACTTAATTATCTTTTGGAGTAGATATTCTTGCTTAAGTCTCTAATTACTCTGTTCTTGTTGTTTATAAAGAATCTAAATGTTAGAATGTTTATTGCAATTACAAATTTTACCATTAAGTCTATTATTTTTAAGGTTATGCTTGTAACTTTTATTGATTCTTATTAGATTATTATTACTATTATTACTATTATTATTATTATTACTATTATTACTATTACTATTATTATTACTATTATAATTACTATTACTATTAATATTATTATTACTATTATTATTAATATTATTATTATTATTGTTATTATTATTATTGTTATTATTATTGTTATTATTATTATTATTATTATTACATAGGTTTAGTTATTTATTCTAAATGAAAATTTTAATTAGATTCATCCAATAATTGGGATTCTTGGGGGCCTTCATCAAGAGGTACTCTTTACAAATAATCATTCATGATTTCATTTTGAAATAATTTTGGTTATTAGGTGTGTCCTTATTATAATCCAAAAAATGGACTTTAGAGATCTGTTTTATCTTCTGATTTTTCTTTATCAAAAGAATTTAATGTTTTGTTTTGTTAAACAGAATAACTTTCATTTGATGAATACTGTTATTAAGAGTGATCAAATTATCTTGGCTGTTGCTATCTATTTTCAGGAGTTATAAAGAAACCTCTTCCTCTCATTTCAGCCTCATCACTTAAATTTGGTGTCAAGATATCTTAGGATGAAGCTGTTATGAAATTCTTTTTTGGATAAGGAGTTATGAAATGTTATTATGGAGTTGATGTAAGTTATTATTATTCCATGAGAGTTGTTTCTATCTTTAATAATGAATCCTTAAGATGTTTGATCTAATTTTAGACCTAAAATTTTTAATAATTTTTTATACTTCAAATTTTTGTTGATTTTCTCCACAAAATGTTTCTAATAATGCTTTTAATTTGCTATTTAGCACTACTTTCATCTAAATAAGAAGTTATTATTATTTGAATTTTGTTATGTGAGTTTCAACTTATTGAGCTATTTTTAAGATATCCTTGCCATTATTGAATTAAGCAATAAACTATAATAAGTTATGAAGAGATTCATAGAATTTAGACTTGAAATCCATCACTGATTATTATAATTCCTTAATAACATAATTGGAAATTATACATCAAGCAAACGCTAAGGTTATGTATTGAATTTGACAGCACTAGCAACAATATTGGTTTCAAGCTCTGTTAATGAAACATTGAATAGATCACTTATTTTTTCTGCAGCATTACTCATAAGTCGTTAATTTTATAATTTATTGAATAAAACAACTAAATTATATAAACTAAATTAATATCATATACAAATTATATGACTATTGCTTTAAAATTTCTGATATTTAAGACTGAGATAAGAATTCTAACTTTATAATTATGTAAACCTATGAACCATTATATACTTGAAGGAGTGACAATTAATTTAGTACTATAATTTGATAAGTATTAACAATTAGTTAATATATCCAATTATAATTAACTTATAGAATATTAAAATGTATTTTCACAAAATTCTTTTTAGAAATATTAACATATTAAAGATGTAGAATTCTTAATTTAATAAAAAATATTCAATTTTATACACAAATGATAGTCATGTTTTAAACTTCTGTTTGCAGGACTAAAATACCCTAATATTTGCAAATTAATTAATATTTAATGGCTGAATTACCCTCTACAACAATATTCAAAAGAGCTATATATAATTTGAAATCTATTTACATTATTATTCTTTCATAATCATTTCAACTTGGATTTCTTAATAGTTATTAATAGAGTATATTAAAAACAATTGGGAGTTTGTTTTTTTTTCTTTTGAGATTAGTTGAGCTGAAAATCTTAAAAGAGTATGTGATCCTTATTATTCTACTTGTGTGCATTATATCTCTAAATTTGGTGTTTAGATTAATTATAAGAGAATTTTTGGATAATTATAAATAGAATTTCTCATTTGTTTGATAAAGTCTTTTAATTTATCTTTTCTTAAATTTGGTAAGAATTTTTTAATAAAAAAACTTTTGTTATATTCAATTAGTTTTTGAATGATAAGATTAGAATTCTCATAATTTAAAGACTCAATTTCTAAATCAAGATAATTCCTTTACAAACATAAATTTATTTTATCTAAAATGATGAATTAAAAGAATGTTGCATCTTCTGCATAAGCTCTATTTGAAAAGAATTCAATTTTTGCACTTAAAATTGTAGTTTTGTTAAGTAGATAGGTAATTTTTTAAAATAATTCCATAGCCATAGTTTGATCAATTTCAATTTCTTAAATTTCCTGTAAACATTTATCAAATTCTTAATAATAATCATAAATTTCTTATCTAATCAAATGTTAGGTTGAATTAATTTAGAAATCATTCCAATATGTAAATTCTTCATAATTTTATAAAGATTTAAGATAACTCAAAAATACTTAAGTGTAAGGACTTTAACTTTATATTTAAGAGGACATGTAAGTTGCTTATTCTACTTAATTAATTGAAAATAACAGCTTTATAGACTATAACATCAGATAAATATTTTGATTTTTAATAAGTAAACTTAGAATATAAGTTAAACTGTTGGTTCCTTTGAATTCAGTGAAAGTAATTTGAGCAGATAATAATTAAACAGAAAGCAACAATAATTTGTTCAAACATTTCTAAGATGATGAAAAAGGTTTTTTGCTTATGTTAATTTATTTTTCAAATAATTATCCTATTAAATGATCTAATTTGATTAAAACTTGGATTAATTTTTATTCAGTTTAAACACTCACTGTCTTGACAATTTCATTACAAGCAAAGTCATACGAATAAAAAAGCAAATCTAGAAAGAATATTAAATCTTCTGTAGATAAGTTTAGTGTGTAATTATATAAGTTATCATATTGTAATAATGATTCTATTATATTTTTTTTTGAATATTGATCTCCATAAATTAAATATACTATTTTGAATTCTAATTTATAATGTTTGTAACTTAATCTAAAAACCTCTTAGATCTTTTCAGAACATTATCCTATACAGTTTGTAGTTTCTTCTGATGTTAGAATTTTAAGTATGAAGGATTCTTAATCTTTGAAATATTAAGCAATTTTAAGATAATTATATAAGAGATGTAATACTTCTTTTGACATTGGGACTAATTATATCTGTTGTCTTACAATAGCTAATAATTCACTTATTGGTTATTCAAATAAACCTATTTAAATAAAATTAAAATGTGTTACAAAATTATGCTCTGGCCATTAATGTGCATTTAAGAAGTATTGTGAGCTTTTTGGTTTTAAATATTTTAATTTCAGGAAGCTAAGCTATTTTATTCATAAATGAGTAGGAATGATGAAGTTTGACTGTATTTAATAATGTGAGACTAGCAATATATAGTTCTTTTTAATAGCTGGAATTGATAAAAATATCAAAAATTCCAATATGAAAAGTGCTATATTGTTCTTTCAAGACTGGGACAATGGAATTCAATGCATGGAGAGATAACATTCTAAACTTAAAAATCAAAACAATATTTTTACTTAATGATCACTGCTAAAACATTCTTATTATAGAAATTCAACTATTTACTTCCAATCTTAAACATGATTTACAAGAATAGGGAATTTTTATTATATGATTTCAATAATTTTGATTCTTTGTACTATTATACTTGTATATGAAAAGTATTTAGCTAACATATTCATAAGACTTTGATGATTATATTATCCATTCAATTCTTATTTTACTTCTTGTAAGGTTTATATTTGCATTTCCAAATTCGATGAATAAAGTCTGCCTTCATATCTTAATAACTTTTATGCAAATTATGCATTACTCATTCTATTTTGTAAAAATATTAATTAAAATATATATATATCAAAGTTAATCACATAGTAAATCAAGTTTTTCAAAAATAAACTCTATTTATTCATAATCTCCAATCTCATAACTGTATTTCTATTTCTAAATGAGTTCCTTCATTGATATGGCAATCTTTTTATATTTTTCATTATTATTAACAGGTGGTAATGAAGTTCTAATAGTTTGATTAGGTGTATTGAATGATAATCTTCGTTAATTTACTTATTATGAATTATTCCCTCTTGAATTGTTTGAGATTTCTATTTTAGAATTAGGTGATGTGTCAAATCTCATTAAATTTAAATCTGTTGGATTACGTGTATGTTTAGGTAATACAACATTGTATTAATGTGAATTATAATTTTCTTTATTAGTATTTCTTTATATTGTCTATGCTAATTACTAAACAGATGTATCCTTAATTCTATAATTTTTTTAGGATCTTTTTTATTGTGACAAAAATACGTAGTAGGTTTAACAATTGAATAAAATGGTGATTTTTTACTGATTTTAGGATGCTTAGACGGATTAATTAAATCTTGATTATAACAATCCTAACCGAATGTAAATGCCTAATCTAAATTCATTTAACGAGTAAAAAATTAATTATGTTATTATTATAAAAATAAATTAATGTTTTAAAAGGCTGAATAATTTATTGATATATTTAGATCATTTTATGAATATTGTATCATTTTTTGTATTATTGAGATGAAAACGTTCATATTAAAATAATAACATGTACATTATTAATCTTTCTATTTGTTTGATACTACTTATTCATTCAAATTTCCACTCAATATCATAATAGTCCTACTTGTTAATTTAACAGTTGGAGCACTAAATTTTAAAATTTAGTTTCTAAGACTAAAAATTTTGGGTTTCAAATATTTATTGACTTTAATTGTATATAGTAAATTAATTAATAAAAATTGTATATTTGATCTAGACACAATCTCTTAGATCCAAATAAAGTATTTTCTTTTATTTCACATAATTTATCTATAGAGAGGCATTTGAAAAATAGAATGAATTTGCATTTTGGATTAGATATTATGAAACACCTATCAATTTTTAAATTTCTCAGTTTACACTCAAAAACAAATAAAATTTAAATTACATTACATTACAAAAGTAAGAGATTCATTAATAGATTAATTCAAATCATATTGAATTTCAAATAGTTCATATCATCTTAAGTTAAAAATGTATTCTTTTCTGTAAACATTATGAATGCTTTTGTTTCAGTTAAATCTTATATCAATTTATTTGATCAATTTCTAAATTTATGATTGTAATAAAATTATAATTCTTTTGAAACTAATTCAGTCTCGTAATTTAATATACTCTTGATATTTAGTTTACTCTTATGGTAGTTAGTATTCTAATTAAGAACTCAATTACCTTATTTAAATATACAACTCTCTATTGGACTTTTATCAAAATAATTAGCATATTGAAATTAATGAAACCAAATTATCATTATTACGAAAAGGGGTCTATATTTACCTTATTATTTTACCCTCACTAAATTAGTGGAATATATATTTTATAGGATTAAAAGAATTGGGAAATTTGAGTTCAAGAAAGAAATTATAAAAATAAAGCTATGTGATCTTTTGAGCATAGAAAGTGGACTTCCTAATGATAAATTTAATAAAGTGAATTATCACATACCACTAAATATTTTTATAACATTAGATATAAAAATAAAGAAAATCAATAGTTGGCAATTGAACTATATTTAAGTAATTTATTCCTTTAAATATACTGATTGACTATTCGTAATCTAAAAATAATACTCTTTTTTATATTAGTGACTAATCTAATTGTAAAAGATAAGAAAATAGAGAAAATATAAATTATATTTATATATAAAATTTACAATCGAAAATAAGCAAATGAAAAATAGGATTGTATCACTGTTCATCAAAAGAGAACATTTGATTCTCTTGTCTAAAATGTAACTCAATGATTAAAATGAGCTAATTTTGGAAATAGACTAAGTTAATTCGAAGGTTGAGAATGCAATTTTAAAAACTGAGAGATGGCCTTAATAAGACTTAGAATATTTTTAGAATTCTTTCGTTTAGATAGTAAATTTATCATTTGCCTATTATAAAATGTATTTTCCTGTTAATTCAGCTTTACAAATTCGAGATCACTTGAAGTTTACTCAATGCTTAAAGTAAATTAATTTTGGAGGAATAACACTTGAAGAAGTTTTTAAATAATAAAGGGTAGAAGTGAATCCCTATAATAGTTACGATTAGTCACCTCTCTCTCTATTCGACTCTCGGAAGAACCTCTGTAGCCAAAAATATTAAACAATAAACTTGATTTTGATTACATTTCACTTTTACAATCAAAGTATTTCAATCAGAGAAATCCTGATTATCAATAACCTTACTAGATTCTCAATTTAAAACATTTTGAAATGAAAATAAATGCAAGACCTTTTAGAGAAATTTCAATTTCATCAATTCATGATGTTCCTTAATTTCAATTAATCAATCCTTAAATAATTTAACCAATTATCAATTATGACACTTTATCTAGTACTTTTGAATATAAATTAAATAAATTAATGCAAAGAAATTTATCAATTTAATAAACAATTAAAAATTATTTCTAAGAAGTATAATTATTTGAAGATAATTATGATCCAGAAGATAAATTGAAACAATTATTTAATTTATAAATCTAAAAACTAAAATAAAGTAATTTCTAAGAAAATTAAATGAAAACAATTAAACAATAAAAAATCTAAACAAATTTAAGTTAGATTAATATAGAAAGTGATAAAATTAGTCTACTAAATAGTTTAAATTCTAATGATAGTGAAAGGAATAAATCATTTTAATAATAATTAATGAAGAAACTAAATAAAAATGATTCTTTTTGTGAACATGAAAAATTAAAGGCTGCAGACAGATAATAGAAATTAAAAAATAGAATTAGAAATTTAAATACTTTAATATACAATTAAGTGAATGATATTAGAAAAACTGAGATTATACCTGAATAACAAGATGATTCAAATAATTTTAAACATACTAAATAAAAAATATTAAAGGATTAATAAAATTTAAGATCTTTGACATAATATACAATAGAAGATAGTTTTAAGGCTGACATTAATTTGCATTAAAGTTATCATGCATAAAAAAAAACTATCCTCAAACAAGTAGATAATTAATTTAAAGAAGATTAGAAATAATCCTTATTAGTTGATTAATTAAATAATAGTATTGAAATATAAGGTCAAAGAAAAAATTATAAATTAAGAAGATCATAGTATGCTCCAGAAAATAGAAAATTTGAAGATGGAAGTTGTAGTAATAATACTGAACACATTAAATAAAATATTTATTCAATAAAAAAACAAAACAACAAATCTATTGAACGTTTAACACTAAAACCAATAGATTATGTCTAAGTATGCTCAGGAGAGAAAAAGTTACAATAAAATGAATAATTTACTTTGCCAAAAAAGTAAAAGAGGTATCAAACTTAAGAAAAGGAGGAATTGGCATTAAATGAAATTTTAAAATTGAAAAAATAAAGTAATTAAAGTGTGAGAAATGCTTTGTTATTACTAACCTGTGCTCGTTCAGAATAGCTTTTGACTTCATTGATAGCTAGTGGAACAATCAAACATTAATAATATCAGTCTTTCTTATAACCAATTAAGATATATTCTAAAGCTAAATATTTGACTCCAAAGTGATATATTTACCATTAAATCAATATGCTCATAAATTTTATTATCTGAATACAAATACTTAAATGTGATATCTTTTTATTTTTAGAATTAATAGTTTTTTAATTTAGATTCATCATATATTGTGGATATCATTAATTTTTGATGAATTATATAATATAATCAATTAATTTTGTTAAAATCAGTAATTCGAGCATAATTCTATTTTCAGAATATTAATGGTTCAATAAATCTATATATAAGTTATTAATTCTAAGAGATTAAGATATTTATATTTTTTACTTAACTAAAAATAATAAATACACAAAAGAACAATCTAAAAGTTGTTTTGTAATAAAGATTTATTTATTTCATTATGTTAGACAGAGGCTCTCATTTTTTCTTTTTAAAACATAATTTTACAAATAGTTGTCTTGTTAATAAGGATACTGTATCAGATAATTCTAATGAACTCAGATTCTAATTGTAATTCATTTATTGGATTTATATTTTTCTTTTATTTCTTTAATAAGTTTCTTCATTGGTTTTAAATAATTCAACTTGTTTAGTTAATGAAAGGTTATGGGCTAAATTTTGTATGTCTTTTTGGTTTGACTGATAATTATTATTAAAAGAGGAGTTCTTTTTATTATTTTGTCTTTATTAATACAGCAATTTCTTTTTTTATGTCACATTTATTTTTCTATCTAACTAGAAATATTTGCATAATGGAAATCAAAAGTAAATTAGCCTCTTTTGTCATTTTTCATAAAATTAATCTAAACCAGCAAATATATAGATTGGTATACAAATTAGACTACTTACAGTCCATAAAATTATTATTTTTAACTAATTTTAGAAATTTAAGGATCATAATTAAAGTATTAAATGTGTCCATTTCTTAATGCTGTCCGAATACTGATCTTGTGGTTCATTATAATGACATTGTTTGTAAAAAAGAATCAAGGGAAAAGAATAGCTGAGTTGACTTGGACTTGTTTAGATAAATTTGGAACTATTTTGTTTAACTTTCACTAAAGATGTATTATATGATTTTATCAATTAATTTTCTACAATGAAATAAACTATCATAAATTTATGTACGATCTGTTTAATCACATTCATTAACATTTATAGCTGATCCCTGATATAAATTTAACTGTTTCAAAAATGAATCGGTTTGTCAATATTTAGGGATAACCAAGTTTAAGTAGCAGTCGATACAAATGCTGCTAAAATTTAAAAAATACTCAAGTTGCTAGATTAATTACATATGAATATAGATTACCATGAAAAGAAATCATTCATCTAAATTTACTTTTTTTTGATATCAAAGATGTTCAACAGATCTTCCACTTTATTAATGCATTGGATATATAAAAAGAGAGAACTCAATTAATGAATGATATATTGAAACCAATCCCAGTACTGAGTTTGAAAGAACTGCTTTATTTTACTAAAAATTGCAATTGTTTGAATCATATAGTCATAAACAGTAAAAATAAACGAAAGAAGGCCTGCATTTATTCTTGCAATATTAAAGAGACATTATTTTTGGGTCATTTTCAGCATATACTCAATATATATCATTTCCCTTTTAGTATGCTAACTATGATTATAATCGATCATTTTTCTGTACAAAACAGATTAAATGTCTATAATGCAGATATAGATTTGACCTTTTAGAATATAATTATAAATATAAATTTACATATATATTTATTTTCAAACTCAAATAAGAAAGTTTATCAATATTTTAGTAATTCAAAAAAATCTAATCAATATGTTAATTCTGTTATTAGAGATTTTTATTCTTAATTTGATTAAATAATTCTTTAGAAGAATATAGAATGGTAAATAAAATAGTAACTCAAAACCTTAAATTAATTTTTTAATTGTTTTCTAGTAATTATCTAAACCCTTTTTATTAAATATAAAATTGATTGTTATAATTAAGGTAGAATATTTTAATACCTGAAATACTTTAATATATGATTAATGGTTAGAATTTGTTACTAGAATTTAATTTAATCAGTTTATTGATCTATTAAATGTTATCTATTAATAGTAAACATTTGCTTTATAAATTTTTATATTAATAATTATAAATTAAACTAATAATCAACAATAAATTAAGTATAATAATTTAAATACCAGCCCCGCCAAACTCAAAATTATTAAGGATTAAAACGAAATTTGATCTTGTATTTATTTAATATTTTAAATTATTAATCCTCAATTATTTTTAGGATGTCATATTTTTTCGTTCTTGAAGACCAATAGAATGAGATTATTGTTGGAACCTTAATTTTTTTATCAATTTGCTTGATTGTAATATTATAGTTTTCATAGTAAAATATTATTTAGCTTTAGATAAGGATAAAGTGCTCAATAGAAAATCATATATGAATAATGCTATATAAAATAGTCTTTAGTGGAGTTTGAATAAAATAAATAGTAGTTAACTAAATATCATATTTAAAAATTACAAGAGAATCCTTAGTTTAAAGAATGGTAATCATAATCATAATCATAAAATAATTGAAAATTACTTTATACTATTAGATAATATTAAAATTGTTTTATATAAATTAACTCTCTCTCTCATATTACTTTCAAAAACATAATCAATTTAGTATAAATATAAAGAATATAAAATGTTGGTATGTATATTTATGTAATTAATCACTAAATAGACTTTATTTGCAATACTTAGTTTAATTTTTGTACTTAGATTTCTCTTGTACATCCTTAACTAAGTCCTTCTTATTAATTTATTAAATTTTATGATTATAGTAAATACCTTGAGCTTGTACTTTTGTCTTAGTACTCTAAGCCTTTTTCTATGATGTTAAAGGTTTCATAATTAATTGATAGATATATTTTTCATATCGTTCTAATGTTTCTTTAGACTTTATTGATGGCAATTTAATTTTTTTAATGACTTTTGAATTTCATAATGTATTTCATTTGATTTTGATTTGATGATTAATTTATTAATTTTATGTTAAGAATATTTAGTAAATGTAGATTCTCAACTCAAAATTTTTATTAATTACTAGGAGTTCGTAGAGATGCTACAAATGAAGAAATAAAAAAATAATTTCACATTTTAGCCAAACAACATCATCCTGATTCACCTAATGCTAAAGAGAGTGATTAAGTATGAATTAATTTAAATAATAGGAATTATTTAAATCAATTGTAGCAGCATATAATGCTTTATCAGATGAGAATGAGAGAAAGAAATATGATAGGATTTTAATGGAATAATAGCAATAATCTAATGGAAGATAATAGAATCAAGAAACAAGAACCTAATATTCTTAATAATAAAGCTAGCAACAATAAAGACCTATACATCCAAATGCATAATTTTATTATGATTTTCGTAAGAAGGCATAAGATTTTGAGGAGAAAGACTTTCATCGATAAAGGAATAAATATATTGAAGACAATCCATTATTCCATAGTATGAGGAGAAGTCCAGAATTATATGTAGTGAGTTTAGTGTTCTTTGTGATAATGTGGAGATGGAACTCACATATGATTGAAGAGAGAACATAATCAAGATATTAGTCATTTCCAGAGGATCCAGAATTCATTAGAGAGAAAGAAAGAGATTATAAAAAGCGTTATGGTTATTCACCTTATCCAGATAGACAGATATTGTACAAAGTTACAGAGACTGAATGCAAGTAATTAGATTAAATGATATTAAAGAAATATTCCAATTGATATTCTGGATGAAATGGATGAAAGTGGCAGATACAATTTGGCTCCATTGTGTTATGAGAGATTGGATAGAATCAGATCAGAATAGGGTGTTTAAGTTATATAAGCAAGTCAAAATTCAGAAGATACAGTTAACAAATACTTAAAATTGTCAAAAAAAAAATAAATTAAAAAATAAATTGTGGACGAGGAAGATGAAGATGATGAGGATGAATAGGATGTTTCAAAATTATATTAATAAGCAAAGATCTTCAGAACAGTCAAAGGAATAGATGGAAATCATCTAAATTAATAAAATATACAAAGACTATATAAGAATTAGTAATAATAATAATAATAATAATAATAATAATAATAATAATAATAATAATGATTAAATATTCTAATTTATTTATTTTGATTTAATAATATTCATATAAAGAAGAGTGATCTTCTCTGATTCAATATTGGGTTTGGCTTAATCAAGGATTATGGTTTTCTAGGATCGAATCTATCTCCTATAAAATTAGAACAAACATGGGCATATTAGATAGGTGCAGGTATCTACTAAAATCATAAAAATTACTTTGATAGCTCCACTAAAGTTGTAATACATGTAACATAACTTATAAGATAAGGCCTACAATTTCTTCAGGATATTGGGTTCATCAAACAAATCATTCACTAAAACATGATAATGAGTAGGCTAAACAGTTCCTTAGGTAGTTCTTTGGGATATCAGATAATAATCATCTTTTCCATTACTAATTTCAGTGTCTATTAATGTACCCTAAGGAGGATTGTCTAAATTTCTATGGTAATGATAATAAAATAATAATTAACCTTTCTCCAGCATAAAATTTGGCCCCAACTTTTTTGTTGACTGATAATACTATTAATTTGATTGGTTTATCAGAATTCTTTTCTGTTTTGACTTATTCAATTGCTTATCTGAATTAAGCTACTTCTGTTTCAATAACGGTTTTTGCTTAAGAATTAGAAACACCATCTCTGAAGATTATAATTCTGGATGGTAAAGGTCCATTCTTATCACCACAAAAAGATTGCAAGGATTTGACTAAGACTGGACACAAACTAAATGAAAATTCAACTCCAGTTTCCATTTCTATTGATTAAGTCATGTATTTGCTAAAGAATTCATCTTCTGTTGATACAAATGATAACATAGACTTTTTTGCTTTACCAGTAGAATGATAAACATCCATTCCACATATCATAGTTGGTTGATCAGTAAATGGTAATTCAGAGACTCCCCAAGGTGTTCCACCAACTTTAGCACAAATTTGAACCAATAACTTATTACAAATAGTTTTAACTTTGCCTTTTGGTTAATTTAAAGTTGAACTCAAAATAACTTAGGAAGCTATTGGACAATCATTTATTAAATATCTTTTGATATCTGTATAAAGTGGTGCATTCTTCTTTGGACCATTCAATATCAATAATAGTAAGGTTACTTTTTATGGTCCTTATGATTATTAAACAATTTAATCTATTTATTTAATCCAATCTTCAATTCTATTTGAATGAAGTACAAAAGTACGAGGAGCTTTGCATTAAAATTTACAATATTCAATACTCTCTCTTAAACAACTCATAAAATCTTCAGCTTATCTACTATCTCTATCACTATACAAGATTCCCCAATTTTCTAAACCTACACCTCTCAACATAGAAGTTTAAGTATCTCTATCTAGATTACCTGTTTCTATGTTTATAGAAGTATTATTGCCCATCATAATATTTCCTGGTTTGATTTTTGAACTCTAAATCTATAAACATTTTGGTTCTAATTGAATATTCCATTTCTTTATTAATTCTTCACTCTCTTTATTATGAAAACATTAGATAAATTAATCTGCCTATTTAACTCTATCAACTCCTCTTGGTTTAGTAACAGTGGATAATTATTTCATTGTTTAGAAATTGTTTCTCATTTCATTAGATAATCCAGTCATCACACATAATTCTGGTATTAAATAGATAATCTTTTCTTCTTGTTTCTTTCTTGATTTCTCTAATACTTCAATTAATGGTTATGTTACATCCTTTATGGCAATCTTATATCTATTAATAATAATATTATATTATTACTTATCTTAGTAATATTACATGTAACTCATCTTTTCTCCTTTCAATGTTTCAAATTCACTCTTTGGATTCATTTCTCTACTTACTTTATTCACTTTATAAAATTTATAATTGTAGACTGTCATCACAATAGCTCCTTCTAATTATGAGAAATCTCTTGAGTTTCTTAATTCTTCATACATTGTTGTGCTTCTCAACATTTTAAATGAAGAATCTATGTTAATATAATATTTCCCTTGTTCTTCTTATTTTATCAAACTGCAACTTACTCCTGGTAAGACCTTAAGATAATTAAACTAAATATACTTTCAATCCAAATTAATCAAAATTAATTAAATTTTTGGTGTTAAAGTACTTTCTTCCAATTTATAACAATTTTTGTTATCTTAATAACATTTTAAAGAATCTTCCAATCAATCCTGTATATTCAGGTTCTCCAGACTTGAGAACAGCTTTCTCTTCAATAGAAATTGAATGACTGGTTCCTTCTTCTTCAAAAACTCCAAGTAGTAATCCCATTGTTTAAGCTCTCACTGGTGAATAGAGGATTTAGTTATTGGTTATGAAGACTTTTAGGTTCTCTTAAAGACCTGATTTAACAATCTTGAATATTTCTCTCCATTTAGCAATCTATTGTTCTGGAGATAGGAATGGTTAAAATGTTAACTTTAAAAGAATAGAGATAGATATAATACTTAATATCTATAGATGTGACTATTGGGGCTGATTTGAATCTAGTAGAAGTTGGTATATACTGTTTGTCCTCTCTCAATCATAAATGATCTTAATAATTGGAGAATATTGAGTGGAGTAATCTTGGAATATATATACTAAAAAATCTAAGGATTTTATTATGTTCTATAAAATTTAGAGTTACTATCATATGTTGTATAGGTGAATAAGTCATTTTTTTAATTATTAAAATATATATATGGTGGTGTTGATGGAAGGGCAATGGAATTTGAGATGTTAGAAGTACAAGAGATTAATGATTTAGTGTGAAAATATGAAAAACAAATTGATATATAGAGATTAATAACATAATTATTATTTATGAAATAATTTTAATAATATACAAATTGGATTATATGTCTAGATCCTGATAGTCGTTAAATTTATTCAACCAATGGAGATATCATCATCATAGAAACTCATGTGGATCCTTAGTACAAAGAGAAATGCGAAAACGCTTTATAGGATATGTGCTACATTCTGTATAATCATGAGAATGTAGCACATTGGTTATAAGATTCAAGTGAAGTAGAATAATACAGAAGGAGGAACATTCCTTCATATCTTTTGCACCCTAAACAGCAATAATATAGAAGATATTTAGTAGAATCTAATATGGGGTTCTCATTTAGTAATATTTACACCATTAAATTTAATATCATTTGTCAATGTTAAAATGATCTGTTGAATGGAAAATAGACTAAAATAGAATTCAATTTAATGACAAGTGCAGATGAAGCAATTTAAATGATATTAAAATAACTTCAATATCAAATGTCAAATTCTCATTAGTATATTTTACAAGTAGATGGATATCAGGAATACATATATGGAGAATAACCTTTGTTATAATTTACAAGAATCCGAAATATTATACGAGATAGTCAAGTATTAAATACAATTTTAATTGATTACTTACCTTCCAATAATTTTGATTATCCTCCTATTTATTTAAGACCTAAAGATAATTATGAATTGATCAAAGACTGGAAAAACTATTTAGAAGTACCTATATTTATATGGTATCCGAAATAGAAGATAGTAAATTAGTAATTTAGCATCTTAAAACAAGTAATATAGACTTATATCATAGAATAGAATTATTACTGATCTAGACTTCATTTATTCAGGATAATGTGATTTTTTCTTTACTTTCAAAATAATTAAAATAGATTAGCTTAAGAATCTATTTGAATCTGACTTTGACAGACTAGGTAAAAAGAGATCTACATATAATGGAACAACTAAATTAAATAATATTACTAAAAATTAACCATCTAAAATAAATAAAAATAAAGATATATTAATGTTTCATAGAAAAGAAACTCAATAAGATGAACCATATATTCCAATTAGATATTTATCTTTTGGAGGAGTTGAAAACAGAAATTATATTAAATAAATATAATCTTTATTCAATCTTAATTTCGAACCATATTTAATATAAATTGAAGCATCCTTATATTATGGTGATAAATTATTAACTAGTTCATCTATGATAGAATCATAAATCATCCCATTTTCATTTACACCTACTTTCAATGCATCTATTAAATTTAGTTAAATCAAATATTCTATGTTACCATTAGAAGTTAAATTATGTTTTAGAGTATTGATATATTCTTGTAATGGAGAATCTTAAATTGTAGGAAGTACTAGTATGTACTTGTTTGATTAGAATTCAATGTTTAAATAAGGATTATAAACTCTCAATTTATGGCCTTTCTATGATATTAATCCTAAAATTGGATGTTTTCAAGATTTTAAAGGAGAAATCAATTTAGATAATAATTATATAAGATGTAGACCTAAGTGTTATAGTTATTTGTCTATTAAAATGGATTGTTTTAGTTCTTAAATGAAATGGTCATTAAGAGATTAAAAATTTTAATAATTTCATCAAGGAAGTTTAAAGGATTGTTTAAATGTTAAACATTATGCAGATTTAGTTAGATCAGATCCATAATTATAAAAATAGATTGAAACTAAAAAGAATCATCATCATGTAAAAGATCATAGGGTACAACTTGAATTAGATAAAACTACAGGGTCCATTATATCATAAAATAAAAGGAAGGGAATCAGTATCTTTTAAAATGTAGATAGCTAAAGATCAAGTAATTTCTCATAATTAGCTAGAAATTCATTAAATAACTTTTTACAATATTTTATATCAAATAGAATGACTGCTAATTATTATAAAGAAAATAGTGATAGATTTGGTCTTGCATATCCATACAAAGATATTGATCAAACTCCAAAAACTGAAGATCTTGCCTATTTATAAACACTATTATCAGCTACTTCATTAGATAGAGTACATTATTCTTAATTGGATAAGTTTTTATTAATAATATGTCGACATCATTACAAAACATTACCTTATGCATTATAATTATTTCTAAAAGCTGTAAATTGGTCAGATCCAAAACAAGTAAGAGAAGCCCATCAAATGATAAAAGAATGGATTCCTTTACCACCATAAATAGCATTAATTTTAATGGATTCCCATTTCCCAGATGAAATAGTTAGATTATATGCTGTAGATAGAATAAGTCTATTATCTGATGATGAGTTGAGTTTATACTTATTATAATTAAGTTAAGCATTATAATTTGAGAAAAACATATACAATCCATTAGGAGAATTACTTTTAGAGAGAGCATCAGCAAATCCTTTTTAAATAGGATAAGAATTATTTTGGCTTTTAAAATCACAATTGAATTTAAAATCTTCATTTCTGAGATATTTTATATGGTTAGAATAATTGATAATGATATGTGGTTAATTTAGAGAGACTATTGTCAAGGAAGTAAGATTGAATAATTTATTAATTGAATCATCTCTAAAGATAAAAAGTAAATAAGTAGGAACAGAAATGTAATAGAAGACAGATTCATTAAAGAAAGAATTATAATAAATAACTTAGAATGTAGTTTAACCATTTACATTTCCAATTGATGCACGTATGTAAATTGCTAGTTTTGATATTGATTAATGCAAAGTATTGAATTCAAAGAAACTTCCATTGAAATTATATTTGAAGTCTTATCAAAAATCAATTAATTAATAGATTAATTAACTTTAAGTAATTTTTAAGAATGGAGATGATTTAAAATAAGATATGTTAACATTATAGATTATAAAGATTATTGATACAATATGGTTAGATTCAGGATTGGATTTTAAGATGAAACCTTATAAAGTGATTGCAACTGATGATTAAGTTGGTATGATTGAAGTAGTATTGGATTCATTAAATATCTCAGAAATTCATGATAAGATTGGTGCATTTGGAGCATTTGATGAGAAAGCACTTATTAATTATTTACATTAATAAAATTAGAATGCTGAAGATTTGAATAGATCCAAAGACATATTTCTTAGATCTTGTGCAGGATATTGTGTTGCCACATATGTTCTAGGAATTGGTGATAGACATAGTGGTAATATAATGATTAAATCAAGTGGACATATATTTCATATTGATTTTGGACATTTCTTAGGTAATTTCAAAATCAAATTTGGTATTAATAGAGGTAAAAATATATAAAATTATAGAAAGAGCCAAATTTGTATTAACTCCTGAAATGTTAACAGTAATGGGTGGTTAAGATAGTGAAACATTTAAATAATTTGAAAAACATTGTTTAGATGCATATAATTTGATTAGAAAACATGGAAGATGGTTAGTAGATTTATTTTTAATGAATTTAACTGCTGGAATACCTGAATTATAAAATGCAGAAGATGTGAGATATTTGTAAGATAGATTGGCTTTAAATCTATCAGAATAAGAGGCAACTATGAAATTTAGATAAGAAATTATTACATCCATTAATGATAAATGGAGAAGAGTTGACAACTTTTTTCATACTCTTAAAAGAAAAGGATGAACATTTTTATAACTATATTAATAATCATAGCATTTATCAATAATTAATAATAATTTAATATATAAAATATATATAGAGTATCATATGTAATAAACAATTGACAAAGGATTTTATCAAAGCAAGGTTTGTGTTATTGATAATGGTACTTGATTAAATTAAATCGTAGGTACTGGGTTTACAAAGATGGGATGGGCTGGAAATACTGAACCATAATTCGATATTCCTACTGTTGTGGCAGATCACCAAGATAAAGTAATTTGATAGATTGATATTAGTAAAAAGTTCAAATGAGCAAAAATACAAATGAGAATTTAGATTACTATATTGGATATGATGCATATGACTATACAAAGTCTCACAATATCTTTTATCCAATGAAAAGTGGAATTGTAGAAAATTGGGATCTAATGGAAAAGTTTTGGCATAGAAGCATATTTGATTATCTCAGAGCTGAACCTGATGAAACAACTTTCATTTTAACTGAACCACCTATGGTAAATATGCAATAATGATATATAGAATCCTCCTGAAAATAGAGAGAATATTGCAGAAATCTTTTTTGAAACATTTAATGCCAAAGGATTACATATTTCAGTTTAAGCTGTTTTATCCCTTTTTTCTAGTGCCTTTGCTCCTGTTAATGAATTTCAAAAAACAGCTGGATTAACAGGTATGGTCTTAGACTCTGGAGATGGTGTAACACATTGTATCCCTGTTTCAGATGGTTATGTGATAGGATCATGTATTAAACATATTCCTTTGGCAGGAAGAGATATAACTCAATTTATCTAAACTTTATTAAAAGAAAGAGGAGAAAATATACCAGCAGAAGATATCAAAAAAGTAGCAAGAGAAGTTAAAGAAAAATATGGATATTGTATAAGTGATGGAGATCTAATTAAGGAATTTTAAGCATATGATAAAGGAGAAAAGAATAAATTCAAAACTTATTATGGAAAGAATTCTGTTACTAAAGAAAAATATACAATTGATATTGGTTATGAAAGATTCTTAGGACCTGAAATGTTCTTCCATCCTGAATTCTTGGATGGTAAATGGAGATCTCCTATTGATGAAATTATTGATAAATCCATATAAACATCTCCTGTAGATTGTAGAAAGAAATTATATTAAAATATCATTTTATCAGGAGGATCCACTTTATTTGATGGTTTTGCTTCAAGATTAGAATAACAAGTCTAACTTAGAATTGATTCTAGACTTTAAAAATATGAATAAAGGTCTGGATTTAAAGTATTATATTTCTTATTATATTCAAGCCTGCCTAAATTAAAGTCAATGTATCATAGAATCCTTTCTAGAGATATGCTGTTTGGTAAGGAGGAAGTTTGATGGCATTATAAGTATATTTTGTAATTTCATTCTAGCCACAATTTGAGAAAGTCTATCATACTAGATAAGAGTATTTTGAAAGAGGTCCATCCATTGCCAGATACAATGCTGTCTTTTAGCCATAGTATTGAATGAATGTTCACATTAAATAAGAATATAAATATATATAAATGAGTACTGATTCATACTTATACAAGTCTCATGTCATCAATGTTTCTTATTAAGAAATTTCACCTGACATTCCAGAATTCTTTACACATAAAAGGCATGTATTTATTATGACCAATACAGGAAGACCTATATATGTGAGATATGGAAATGAAATAAAGGTATATATTGATTATGAAATATCAAAGTCGTCAATATTTTTAGCAACTATCAATGCTATCTTTTAAAAATTTCTTTTATTCTTTTTTGAAGACAAAGAAAAACAAACATTGTTTAGGATTTCACATGATAAATGTAATATTTATATTCTACAGAGAAATTAAATCACTTACATTTGTTCGACGAGTTCTATCTAAGTATACAACACCGTTTATTATAGGATTCTGAATTCATCATTTATCAAATGTTGGATTTTCTCAATACATAATTAATATCTATAGTAACAGATTAAGCAAATATTCATTTAACACAAAAACCTAATTATGATTTAGCATTTTCTGTAGGAGGATCCAGAAATCTATTAACTTTATCTGTTAAAAATGGATTATATTCTCCCTGTATAGCATTTAATTCAATCTGTACTTTGCCAATGGCTGTTTCATTGAGATAGTTTATTCATAATAATTTAAAGGAAATCAAATTGAATAATATTGTAGCTTCTTTATTGTTGACAGAAACTTATGTAATAGACATATGGAGATAGAAGAATATGGAGTTTAAGACATCTGACATTTTGATTATATAAAGCATGATTTAAGGATAAGGGTAATTAAAGAAAGGAGAAAATTGGATACCAATATGTTTACCAGGTTTATCAGCAATGGGTTTTGTGTATGCTTACATATATTTCTTTTATTAAAATACAATTGGAATTGTAATGATATCTGATGATAATTCTTTGGATATGTTTACAAAATGTAAAGAAGCAGCCTATGTATTAATTGAGAAATTCAATTCAAATAATCTATAATAAACATTATCATCATGTCTTTAAAATAATCCAAATACTCCAAAATGTTTAGAAAAATAGACTCAAATCAAACATTTTATTGTCAAACACAATTCAGGATAAGTATATTTGCCTGTGTTTTAAGCATTTGGAGTGAATAATAAGATTTTCAAATTTTATATGCAATAATATGGAGAATTGTATAAAGATTTCATTATAGCTTAATCACTTGGTAATGCAGATACTAAATAAAATTACTTTGTATGGGATTCTAAAGGTTTTGGTATTACACAATACCATGATGTTGTTGTAAAATATTTTAGAATTATAATAAGATTATGTTTTGCTTTAATGAATTGATTGAATTCTAATAAATGGTATAGAATGTTCATATTCTTCAAAAAATGTTTAGAACAGAAGAATTAGGTTACTATTTTATATTGAAACCATCCTGATGATGGATTATTAAAGATATATATAATTTAATTAAAATTTTAATGTAATAAAAGTAATTACACATCCCGGGAAAGAGATTGAAATAATATGAAATAGTGAAACTTATTGGGTCAGGGGGATATTGTAAAGTTTATCATGTAAATAAGACATTTTATTAAAGGCTGTTAACATTTAAACAAATGAAAATGTTGCTATAAAAGCTGTTGCTATGTCAACTTTTAAGAATCATGGAGGATTAGTTGGTTAATTACATGAAACAGAAAAATAAAATATGAAACTAGTTAATAGTAATTATGTTGTTAGATATATTGATGAATTCTAATAAAACAAATACTCATACATTGTTATGGAATATTGTAATTGTAATCTTAATTTATTTAAATCATAGAGGGAGATATTGAAAAACCATGGATGGAATAAAATAAACATTTTAGCGAAGAATAAGCTATTGTATATGTGAAATAAATACTTAAAGGAATATAAGATCTTCAAAAATATAATGTTATGCATCGTGATATTAAGATGAAGAATATTCTGTTGCATAATAATTAAATCAAATTAGGAGATCTAGGATTCAGTAAGTCTAAACTTAAATTTATGCATTTAGTATAACAATGATAACCCTATGACATTGACTATTGGTATGCTTGGTTACATGGCTCCAGAAGTTGTTCAATCTAAACAATACTAAAATACAGCTGATATTTTTAGCTTGGGATGTTTGTTCTATTTGATGATTTATGGAGAATTACCTTTCTCAGATAAGAATCATTAAATCTATTTGTATGAAACAAAACATAAAAGTACAATAAACTTTATAAAGAGAAATCATTCATCATGAGAATACAATATCATAAAAAATTTAGTTCATTTTAAACTCAATGTTAGAATATGATTAAGACAAAAGAATTGGTTGGACAGAGTTATATAAACTTTTTGATCAAATGTGAATATCACAAAGAGAATAATTATATGCATATGAAGTATATCATAATTCAATATTACCTAAAACTTCTTAAACTTCAAAGGGATAATTAATACTCTTCATCTCTTACAATAAATCATCATCTTTAATATCAGGATTTTTTAAACTCTATAGTGTTTTCTCTTAATCCTTGAATTTTGGAGATAATATCTTCAACATAGCTATTCCACATTTCCATAGAATATGTGTACCATTAAATAACATTCTATCCCAAATTCTTCCTACAATATCAGGATTTAAAGGTTTTACAAATAGAGTTAAAATCCAATCTAGCAAATAATTAGTACAATTTATATTATATTATTTAAATAGTTTATAAACTTGAGGAATATTGAGTTTAATTAGTTTTTCAAATTATTGAAATATGATTTAGAGATTTTATTCATCAAGCATAAATATTGATATTAATTGAGGATGCGTTATTAAACTACTAAAGATAACAAAAGCTTAATAATCATCAAAATAAGTTAATAGGATTGATCCAACATAAGTCATACCTTATACATAACCTATATCAGGTCTATATAAGCAAAATACTTCAAGAATAGTTTATAAATTCTCACTAAGAGGTCCTCCTGGATGGAAGATTTTTTATAAACCTAACAAAAGATATACATTATAAATTTATACTTTCATTTTTGAAGGTTCTTCCTAAGTCTTATTTGATGTGATTAAATGAAGATAATCTTCCTAAAAGTTTTCGTTAATCAATTTTAAAAGACTTACTTTGAATTTGTAAAATATTATAAAGTTCTTTTGTAATTTATAATTTATTTCCTATAATAAGAGGCCAGATTTATTTTCTAGCACTTATTGGTATACCAAATTCAGCTAATTGAAATATTTTCACATCTCTTTTATTTCTCTACCAATCTTTAGCAATATCAGACCATCTCTTTTTTAATTCCTAAAATTTAATAGTAAATTGTTATACTTTTTCATTTTCTTATTGTTTTTATTCAAATAAATTTTTGTTTCTACTAAACTTCATTGTATTTTCTTCATGTAATGAAGTACTCCTTGTTGATGACATACATTTGCTCGTGAAATAACTTTATACATCTGATATATATTCATTTTCTTTATTTTAATTCATTTTGGAGGAAGAATTTAAAATAAATTATTTATTATACTTTAATAAAATAATTATTTGTTAAATTAACTACTTTTTTAATAAAATAATGAAATTAAATATTTCAGGAACATCTATCAATACTAAATCGTCACTTAATACCAAGAAAGATTAGGATATTAAGAATATAAAATAAACTGATGATCAAATCTTTTTTGATCTAACAGAATTTTAAACATCTGATTCAAACACACCATTAAGTATTTAACTGAAAGAAACTAACTTAACTAATAAATAACAAAATAAACATTTTTTCCCTTCTAAACAAATTTTATCAGAAAATAAATTACCTCCCTTAAATTCCAGATATCATTTAGTACAGGAAATATCAAGAGAACAGATTATAAAAAAGAAACTATTTAAAGAAAATTATTCTATCATATCATTCCCATCCACATAATCATTGTTTCCATCTAAAAGTCAATCAATTGATTATTAGAAACTAGGAAAAGAAATCATTAATGCTCCCAATTCTTAAGATTATTATAAATTTTATAAACATTCAAAAAAGTGTCTAGATTTACAATCATTCAATGAAACACCAAATAATATTTATGTAAATTTAAATAAGGCTATGGAATAATAATAATGTATGCCAAGAAAAATGTAAATTATTGATAATAATAATAAAAAAGAAATTAATGTTATTGGTTAGTTAAGTAGTCAATAATATATTAAAATGTTTGCTGCAGGATTAGGATCATCAACATTCAACTAATTAGAAAGACTTAATTTGAGTTAAAATAATCTTAATAATGAGGATTTAGAAATTATTCTAGATCAATTACCAAAATCAGTTTAATCTTTAGATTTAAAAAATAATAAGATCTCTAAAAATGGATGTTTATTTTTATAGAAATTACTATTAAAATAACATTAATTTGTAATTGAACTAAACTTAGAAAACAATCAAATTGGAGATTCAGGTTTAAAGTATTTAATTGATTCATTATAAAATAACAAATGTTTAAGAATCCTTAATTTATCTCACAATTAAATTTAAGATTAAGGGATGGAAAAATTTGGGAAAATGATGAAAAAGGTATATATTATTGTTATTAATAATAGAATAATATCATTTAGGAATTATATTTACATTACAATAAAATAACATTTAAAGGAGGAATATTCTTTTTCAAAGGATTAAGTAAGAACACAGTTTTGAAAGTCTTGGATATTTCATTTAATAAATTAGGAGGAAATAAGGATTGCACCAATGAAATATGTAATTTGATTGCTAGACCTCATCCTGAATTGATTCATTTAGATTTATCACACAATGATTTCAAAGCTATTGATTCCTAAAAAATAGCAAATGAATTAGAATTTAATAAAATAATTTATGGATTTCATTTTGAAGGTAATTCTAATTATGAAATAAATCATAAAGGATATCTTAAAGAATAAAAAAATAAAAAATTAGTAACTGAATCATAATAAGATGAAATTAATATAGAAGAATAAGATAAAAAACAACTTGAATTACAGATGTAATAAATGGAATAACAAACTTAAAAGAAAAAAAATGAATTTATAAGAATTTAAAGTGTCGATCTAGTAAATTTATAGTTGGAAAATTGCTGGATTTGTTAAGGTTGGGTTGAAGTCATCTTCTAATGGAAACCACATAAATCAGGCCTTTTAGATGAAGATCCAATATTTATCCATCTTGAGTTTGAAGATTATTTACCATCACTTATGTAAAAATCACCTGAAGGATACTTTACACTATATAGAATGTGCCCACCTAATCAAACAATTAGATATTTTTTTAGCAATCCAGTACAAAATGTATAAGTTTATGCTAAGGACTAAAAGACTATCTAAACTTAAACACATTCTTAATTGAGAAATTTTGGAGTACAAATGGAATACTCAAATGGTAAAATATTATAAAGTTAACCTTTGCATACTGTTAATATGATTCAAACCTCAATGTCTACTCCAATCTTTGATAAATAGAAACATTATTTAGCTAATATTCAATGTAAACCAAGAGAACCTGAAAAAATAGTTGAATTTGATGTAGAGTTGGCTAAGAAAAGAAAGTGGACTTTAGATAACTCAATTTTCAAAGATTTTGATGAAGATACAGAAGTTCATTTAGAATAATGTTTAGAAGCAGATTTAGAGAATAGTAAAATATTAAGACATTTAATCAATCATAATGAGATTAATCCTCTGAAAGTATATTGAATTTATTTATATTTTAGGAATAAATAAAGAAGTATTACAAATACATAATTTCATGCTATAAATATTTAGCTTCGTAGTAATGTGAATAAGACTTTCCAAGAATAAATATTTAAACAATACAAGGTTTTTATTATTAATCTAAAAATAATTAATTGATTAAATAAGTGGATTGGGAAATCTGTTTAATTAGTACCATAGTAATCAAAGATTTTAAATCTTAATTTATTCAAGAAAGAGCATTAGTTAGACATCAATATCTAGAGTTATTAATAAGATTAGCAAAAGAAACATATGTTAAATAAGGAAACTGTTCAAGTATAGCTTAAGGATTTGAGAAGATGATGTAAGCTTAAACTGGACAATTTGGTTTTATTTTAGAATATGGTACTGCTCAATAATGGAGAGATGAAAGATATTGGACTTAAATTATGGATATGACCATTCGATTCAAATTGCCATTTCTAAAATAACTATTTTCTTATACATCCAATTTTTCAAATAAACCTTATGCTAAGGAAAAATTTATTTCATTTTAAGATTTAAAGATCTTACTCCAAAATTCTGATTTTTTCCCTAATTTAATAAATGAATAATAACTCTATTTCATTTATTTATAATCAATCATGATGCAAGTAGATGAAATTACTTAAAAGAGACACTTTGAAATGCAATTTATTGAATTTATAGAAGCTTTAGCTAGAATTGCAGAATTGATATCTCCTAATTCAAATAATTATTAGATTAAATAATTAAATGCTAAATAAAGAAGAACTTTACCATTATATATCAAATTTGAAGGTAACATTATATTTATATTATATCAAAGGTCTATTGTATATTTTGTTCTATAGGATTAAAAGATTTGATGTAGACATCAATGTGATAGAAAAAAGTGTCATTAAGAGTCATGAGATAAAAAGATTAGGAATTTTTATTGAAGATAATTATAGTAGCAGTAGCAGTGGGGAGGAAGATAATGAAGTCTCAAATTTAAGATTATCATATACAGATCCATAAAATATTATCAACAGAATGCTATATGATGATGAATGCAGAGTGAGCTTTAAAGATACTATGAGTAACTAAAGTAGTGGAAAGAAAAGAAAGAATTCATTCTCAAGATAAGACTCTATCACTTTAAAACGAAGTGTTTTAAGAAGAAATACATTTTAAAATTAATTACAATAAATAAAAATTGCTTAAGTAGAAAATGAAATGGCTGAACTAGCTGAATATGAAGAGAGTACTCCTTTGAATAGATTAAAAATTCAAAATCGTAAGATTACAAGGTCAAAATATGACATAGTCCTTTGAAACATATTATACTATATATATATATATATAATTAATTATCATTAATTCTAATTTTTATATTCTGATAAACTATGTCAGATTTTTATGTCCAACAAAGCTCAGAATGGTAAATTTATAATATATAATTAGCGATTATTTATTTAAGGTCTTATTAATTGGAAATAGTGGAGTTGGTAAATCATGCATGTTAATGAGATTTAGTGTAACAAATTGAAATTTAAAAAAAAATAGGAAAACTAATTTACTAATCATTATTATAATACTATTGGAGTTGATTTTGTAATTATATATGCTTAAATTACATTAGAAAATTAAAGTATTTTAAATTGATAGATCTACTGTCAAATTGTAAATAGTAAACATCCATAATTCTAATATTTTAGTGGGACACAGCAGGTTAAGATAGATTTAGAACTATTACAAGTAGTTATTATAGGTATTTTTTAATATTAACTTAAACTTTCAGAGGAGCTTAAGGAATCATTATAGTCTTTGATGTTACAGATAGAGAATCATTCAACTAAATTAGATAATGGATGCAAGAAATTGATAAATTTGCAGCAGAATAAGTGAATAAAATTTTAGTTGGAAATAAAATAGATAGTTCTTAAAGAAGAGTGTCTACAGATGAAGCAGAAGCATTCGGTATATAATTTTATCATTCAAGCTAAATCATACAACATTTCTTATATTGAAACTTCAGCTAAAACAAATATCAATATTGAAAATTGCTTTAGTTTAATTACTAGACAAATAATTTAAAGGGTTGGGAAACCAAACTAGTAAAGAATTTGGTCTCATAATTATTAGAAATCAAAAAAGTAAAGTAGGGATGAAATTGTAATAGAATTCACCATAATAATAAACATAAAATAAAAAAGGAGCTGAACAAGATAGTTAATGTTGTATGCCTTGATTGAATGCTTGCACTTGTATGAGTTATCAGTTTATTTAAAATATACGATTACATAGAATTTATTGTAAATACTAGTTGATATTTATAAATTCATTCATGATACTCTAAAAGTAATTAGTTCAAAGTATCATTTTATTTATTTTTTTTTAAATCAATTAATTATTTATGATAATTTTATTTTGAATGTTGAGATATTGATTTCGATCTAACTTAGATCTATTATTAGTATGGAGTTGCCAAATATGTTGATGGATTTTTGTTATGTTAAGTAGATATAGGAATCAATTTAGATTATGTATTTAATTGAACTTTATCTAATAGATTATCTCTATATAATTAATCTTGTTAAATTTTTTAATTAAACAGAAAGGGTAATTCATATTCATACTTACTTTAATTTTTACTTAACAAAGCTATTGCATAATCTTCATTAAAATGTTTATTATTTTTATTTTTTTACAATATTAATTCTTTTTCAATCTTACTCTTTCCTTCTAATAAACCTATTTAAGCTAAATTTTTAGCAGCATGAATTTGTCTTTCCAATTACTATTATTATTAGATCATTTAAATTTTTATCTTTTCTAATTCTAGATTCTATTAATCAACATAACTTAAAGTTCTATTTGGTTTAATATTCAATTCTATTAATTATTCTTATTATTGTTATTATTATTATTGTTATTATTGTTATTATTATTATTACAGATCTTCTAATTCTTCAATTTTTGAAATTGTTAATTACTCTTCTTCTTCTATTTCTTATTGTATCATTTCTAAGTCTTCTTTAAATTCTTCCTCTATCTTTGATTATTATAGTGTATTAGATTTGCTTCTGCTTCTCCCTTATTGTTACTTAAGCTTCATTTAATGCATTCGAATATTTTCCTATTGAATTTCTAAATAATTCATTAAGCATAATTCAATTACTTCCTTGTTATTCCTTTTTCAATTCTTCTTCCCTTTTTTTCTCTTCCTTCATCGTTTAAACTTCATTTTTCCATCTCTCTTCTGCCAATTTATCTTCAGTCTCTTATTGTTTTTTCTCTTCATCTTTTTTTTTTTATTTCTCTAATATTTATTCTGTTAAAATTTTAGAAACAAAACTTTTCTATTGGTATGTTTTAACTTTTTCCTCTTCATCTTCTTAGATAAAATTTTTCTTTTTATTATGATGCTCAGGAGAAACTGACTTTTCCTTTGGTTTCTCTAGAATAGGTGTTGACTCTTCGAATTTCTATTGCAATAACAGTTTACGATCTTTTTATTTTTTATCTTCCTAATATTATTTTAATTGCTTTTAAATTATTTAAAATTCCTTTGATTCTTTAATAATTTTTTCTTTATTCTTTTCCTCAACTTATTACTAATTTTTAATAGGCGTATAAAATATTTGATTATTGCTCTATTTTTCTTAAATTTACAATTACAAATAATTCTAATATTCAGCTTTACTTAAACCGTTTATTTTATTATTTGGTGTACTGTATTAATTATTAGTAAAGATATCAGCGTATTCATGCTTTATCTTTTACTATTTTAACAAATTTTATTTTTCTTCAACTTATTTTTATAAAATATCTCTATATTATAATTATTATTGCTTTTTATTAGGCGTTAAATCTTTGTCATTGTTATCATAGCTTAACTTAAATGAAGAAATGTTATTTTAAGAAAATTATTGATTCTGAGAACTTATCTATTTCTAATCTAGAGGCATATAAGATTGATAAAATGACTTATAATCCAATTAATTTATCGGAACTCCATAATTATTTTTGGAATGAGTATAATCATATTTTTTGGGATATGTTTGCTTACTAAATTAATTTTCAATCAATTATTTTTCCATTCCTTTTATTAATATAAACCATCCTTACTTTAAATTCTATATTCCCTTTCTTTGTCATCATTAGCTAAGTACTCGGTTTTTTAGATCATTAAATTAATTTTATTTAATATGTTTATAATAACATATAATCAAATAGATTTGAGTTTGAAGTCTAGCAACTCAGGTAATTTTGATTCTTCTAACTTTTTAAAATAAGGTTTTTAATCTTCAAAATTCATTCCTTTAACTAAATCTATTAGAAATATTGCAAAAGTATATTGGTTTGAAGTATTTTATTTTGATTCAATAAAGCTACCATTTCTCTAACTAGTTTATTCATAATTGAATGACTAAATGAATAAAAATTATATCTATTACATTGCTTTTAATTTGAGAGTTACTTCTCATACTTGATCGTATTTATCCTAAATCCATAGCTATTTACTTTGCTATCATTATTAATACATTGTCCACATATTGTTCATCTATCATTTCATGAGTATTTAATTCCTCATGTGGACAAGTGTTCTATTAAATGTCATAGTGAATTTTATACCATTTATTTAACATGTTTGTAATTTACAATTAAATCTTCAAAATCTTTTTATAAGATTTTAATTATTTCTGATCTATTCTTTGAAATTGTCCATTATCTATCAGTGTTCTAGCATATGTCTAACATTTCATTTATGCATTTAATTGCCTTTTTTAATAAGAATATCATGCAAATTTCAGTTTTTATCTTAGCTGACCAATTTTCTAATTATTCAATTTTACAAGTTCCTTATATTATAATATTAAACTTATGTCTTAATTCATTTAATTAATTTTAAATTTATTTAACTACATTAGGTTATGAACTATTATTATTATTATTATTATTATTATTATTATTAGATTATTAAATTTATAAAACTTATTGTTAGGATTATTATTATGATAAATTTTGTTCTTTTTCTGTTGTTTTAGCAAAGATCTATGCTTAATCATTTTCTTTATTAATTTTTATATTTTCCTTATCAGAAATATTCGTTTTTCTTTTAACTAATTCATTTGGACTAGTTGTAATATGATTTTATAAAGATTGTTGAGAAATATAAAAATTTTAACCTCCTGTTTCAAATTATTATACTTATGAATTAATTTAATAATTGGAAGCAAAATTTGTATTGGTGGAATTTACTAAACCTGACATAGTAGGTACTTAATCTTCATGAAACAATGTTTGCCATTCTATTCTTCTTGCTTAATCAAATTATAACATTCCATTTAAAATATAAGCAGTATTCTCAGATAAATCTTCAACGATAGGATTGAATTATTAATTTTTATATAATTCAATAAGTTGATCTTAAGTAAGATTTTCTGGAAATGGTAATTATCCAAAAAACATCTTATAAAAAACTAATCCCAAAGAAAATATATCCCCTTTGTCTTCATATTATGGTTATTATGTTTTTAATAATATTTCAGGAGCAGAGTATATGAAATTTTCTATATAAAATATTTGAAATACCAGGATCAAATAATTTCTAACTTGCTGGTGACTTGCAACAAAAGAAATTCTTTATTTTGATTATCCCATCATTAAAAAATAAATTGTTTGGGTTAATATTTCTATGAATGATTTTTTCATGATTTAAAGTCTTGAATCCTCTAGATATTAAGGATAATAGATTACTTAAATACATTTGACATAATTTATCTTCCCTCTTATTCTGTTAAACGACCTTTTTCGTATAAATAATTTGCTAACGATCCTCCATTTAAGTGTTCATAAACTAAATAAATATTATTAGCAGATTTTAGCATTTTAATCATTCGTACAATATGTTAATCCTCTAATTTTTTCAATGCTTAGATTTCGTTAATTATCATATCCTTTAATATTGAATCATTTAAAAATCTGTCTAATTTAATAGTTTTCACAGCCACTGCTTCTTTAGATATCAAATTTCTTCCTTTGTGTATTTCACCAAATGTTCCTTATCCTATTCCCTCAATTAATATATAATTATCTATTATTTTTGCCATTTGATATTCAAATTATTTATATAAATTAACAGCTACACATTTTAATTTTATTATACTCTTTAACATATATTTTATAAATTGTATATATTTTTCTTGTTTATATATATGTTATAGGATTCAGAAATTATCATAATCATAGTCATAGTCAATTGGAGGTTATTATTAAATTTGATTCATATCAAGAGTATGAATAGGATTAAGTTACTTTTAAATTTTAATAGCAGCTTCATGATTACCCATCTAAAAATGATGTCTCAAGAGTTCTTAAAGTTGTTTCTATTTTTGCATGTCTTGTGCCTTAATAAATAAACAATTTATTACAATATTCTAAAATTCATGTAAATGTTAATATTCTCTTTATAATTTTTATTTTTTTATCAATTCTTTCTACTCTTGTTGTTCCTTTCTATTAAAAATTTAAAAAATAATAATTATACTATTTTTCTTTTTCATCATCAAAAGTAAGCATTTCAATTTCTGCTTATTACAAATGACCTTTTAGTTGTTCTTTCTCAAACCAAACTTTGAAATTATAAAATTTTTTTGATGGAAATGTTGCAGTATTATAACATTCAACATATTCTTCAAAAAACTTTTTGTCCTCTTAAGGAGTAATTGCTTCTATATTAAGCATCTTAACTTCAGATAGCCACATCAAAAACTCCTCACGTTTTAAATACATGTCTGTAATGCTTTAATAATGATATTATATAACCTTATTGTACCATATCTTCCCCATTAATTTTTCTTTTATTATTTTTGTTTTTTACCCTCTTTTTTCTATTTCTTCTCCTTTTTTTTATGTTTTTCCTTCTTCTCCTTTTTGTCCTTTTTGTTCGTTTTGCTAGAAGAATTCTTCTTTAATGATCAAATGAATACATGTTAATCCTTCACCTTTTCAATGTCTTTGCCCATCTTAAAAATTTAGATAATATAATTAATATTTATATCAAGATTTTATATTTACAATATATACAAAAATAATATTTAAAATCCAAAATTTTTATTAATCTCCATTTTGGATATTAAATATTATCTTAATAATCAAATCAATTTTTCAATTTTTATAAGGCTTAATATACATGTTAACCAAATTGAGTATTAAAATAACTTGAATCATATGATAATTTTATTAATTAATTATATTCAAGTTATTTACAGAAATTCTATATTACATAATTACCATAACAATTATTAGATAATTTATAAAAGATATTCATGTTATGCATAAATACCTTTAATATTTCTTTTCTCATATAAATTGAAATATTTACACTTTTATCAACCACATTACTAATTAACTATTATACAATACCTTCCAAATTTATCACAACTCAATTTCTCTAAATTCTTTATAATAGCATCTTAAATCTTATAAATCACATCAGTTGGACCTCTCTGTAATAATATTTAAATGATATAATTCCCATATTATGATAAGCATAATTCCTCTTAAATAGATAATAATTCCTTATAAATATCATTCAACTTTATTAATCTATATAATTACTTATGAAATAGAAGATATTTCCAATATTTATTAGATTAATCTACATCCATGTGAGTCATTAGATAATTTCTGAATCTATCCCAAAACACCTTCAACAAGCCAGTCACATTTTTAGGATTTAATCAATTCTGCAATTTTCTAAATAACATGATTACCATTAATATCAATAACCAAATTTCTAACCTAAGATGAGATAATTATGAATATTTAATCAAACTTCTAAGTGTTGTAAGAAATCTCTAACAATTTCTAAACCACTCTACATCCATATGTATTGTAACTTAAAACCAATATTTACTAAGATAAGTGTTCAAAAATCAATTCTCTTTGTTGCTAATTACCTTAGTCTAAGATTCTTTAAACAACATAGTTTCCAAAGATATCATTTGCAAGAGATGCAATTCCGGGTAATAATTTTTAAAATATAAATTCTCTTTATTCATCATCTCCTTTTTCAAACAAACCTTATATTTTTCTGCTATTAGTTTAATCTTTACATTTGAGAATCTATTTAAAAAATTATAGCTTACCAAATCTCCATCTAAATATTAGTCATCATCAAGACTGAATGGTTAAATTGCCCAACAATCTAATTTGAATCCAATAATAGGACTTTATATTTTTTTTATTGTATATCTATTTATAATAGGATTGAATACAAGGGCTATTACAATCTCTTGATTTATGGAGAATAAGTTCTATTCGAATCTGATCTTGTTTATGAAGGTGAAAACGATCTTTCTTCATCACTTTCCAGAGCTAAATATTAAGAAACCATTTTACCATTAACAATAGAATCAATTATTTCTTAATCATCTTCAGGATTCATTTAATTATTTATTAATTATAATTTACAATTTATTTAATGTAATATCTTTAATATTCTTTTAGAATTGGAATGTAAATGCTATTTCAATAATGAGTTCTGCTAAGGAATCAAAGAGTCTATTTATAGAAATATAATTTAAATCTATTACAATACATTTTTATATAAATATAAATATAAATATAAAAATGGCTACACAACCTTTATTAGAGACATTGCCCAAAGATTTTCATAAAATGCCACCAAATTATGATTTCTCTCACAAAGGTAAGCTACTATGATATTTTTACAGGAATTAACTGGAAAGATTATGAAAAGGATTATGTATTGAGAACTGATGCTGTTTGGGAAAAAGATTAATTGAAAGATTGGTTCAGATTATATACAAAAGTATTCTAACTATCATAAATAGTGTTTCTATTTTGATACTACAGCAAACAAATATTCATTAATGGAACCTGATGATGTATACACAATATTATTCGAAGGATGTAATACATTTATCTAAAGGTTTATAGGGGCATTGGAAGATTGTCTATTTCCATTCAGAGGTACAACACCAACTGGTAGAACAAATTGCTTCCAAGTTGGATTACCTCCTAAGTAGAAAGTGTATGTCCCTTATCCTACTTATTAATCATAATAAGATTATTTTACATTGTGTGCCCTAAGATTTTAGAAATGGTTTGACTGTGACTAAGCTGAACACTTTAAAATGGATAAAACAGAAGCAGACTACTTGAAAAGAGCCAAAGTCTATCCATGCTATGCGATGTTTTATGAAGCTGCATATGCATGCACAGTAAATTCAATTTATTATTATAGGATGACATGTTCGATTTCTTAATGGAATTAGCTTATACTAGAAGATCAAATAGAACTTTTGAATACAATCACTTCTAACATGAAATGCGTAGACCACCTACAATCTATGATTCTCCTAAAAATGCTGAGAGAATCAAAAAGACATATTGAAATATCATCAGAGTAAAAATAATAATTATTATTATTATCTAATAATGTAAGTATAAACAAATCAAAATTCACTATTAAATTGAATATTATATAACTGGTTGTGTAGCATTTTCATTGCCATTCCCAATTACATTTTTTGTTATTATTAAGTTTATGATTATGTTTCAATTTCTTATGACGTCTCTACAGCTTTTGAAAATTCTATTCTTTCTGCTTTCTTAATAGATTCATGTTCCTTTGAAATAGGATGATTGTTGCTATAATATTATTGGTTCTAGATTGTATAAATATAATAATTACTGTCAAAACAGCTTTTTTTTCTGAACTTAAGTGAGAATATGGATTATTTAATAACAAATTTTTTTCTTATTTTAATTTTCTTGCTTTTTCCTGTCTCTGAATGAATGAATCCATTCCTTTAGTGTTTCTTATGTCTACTTCAGGTATTTATGGTTATGGTCCTAATTGGGGTTGAAAGGAGCACTTTTCTAGACTCTTATCTTTAGCACCATCCTTTCTTTCATTAATCTTTAGTTTTCTGTCTTCTAACCATTTTAATTGCCTCTCATAAAAAGGCTTATCAATTTAAAGTTCTATAATATAATATATATATTCTACGAGCTTGATTGATTAAGGAAGGTTTAAAAGTGCATTCTGGGTCTAATTCTTCTTCTTTAGCTTTCTTTTCCTCAATTTTTTTCTTGATTTCTTCTTTTTTACATGATCCCTAGATTAATTAATTAGAATACTCTCTCTAATAAAGATTCCCAAATAGGTTTCTTTGGAGAATCTTCTTCTGTTTTTCGTATGCTATACATTACTTAATTTTAATAATAATTATACAATAATTTTTAATATGGATCTCTAATTACAAGAATAATTAAATATCAAAAGAACTTTAGAATATTGGATTCCTGGTGCAAATTTGGAATAAATGAAATAGAAATTAAATTCTAAACCAATTTCTCAATTCAAAAAGGAAGAATTTTTAAATGAAATCAAATTTGGAAAAGCCAATATATATTAATAAGATGATAAATATTTATCTGAAACTGAGAAAGCATATTTAATTGCTTATAATCCTGAAAAGAGAGTAAGAAGTGATTATGAATGTATGTTTATGAGCAATGATGAAAAAACATCTGATAGAGAAGAATAAACTAATTAAAAATGTGAAAATCCAAATTGTCCTGGAACAGACACAAAATGGATTGAATGTAGTGAAAAAAAGTGTTGGTATCACTAAAGTTGTGCAGGAATACCTCTCAATAAAACAAAAGAAGAAATAGATTAGATGGATTGGAAATGTAGAAAATGTAGAAAAAGATGATTAAATTAAATAATATTTTATATTCTAATTAATGACTTAAATAAATAAAAAATTTCTTCAAATCCTTAAAGCTATTAATCATTTAAGAATTAATTTGTATTCATTTTTTATATTTTTGCCTCCTAAATTAAGAATGGTCTTATTTCATCAAAAGTTTAGTAAATTGCTTATGCCTATACTAAATGATTATGTCAATTATGAGGAATTTTTATGATCAAATATGAATTTATGATAATTTTAAAAATATCTATTAAATAGATATATATAAAATAATTCAGAAAATCACTTAATTTATAAAAATATAAAATACCGGGCAAATTTTTAATTATTTATTTTAAATTATAATTTCATAGCAAAAAATTCATTATCTCATTAAATAAATAGAGATTATCCATTTGAAAAGTACTTTTCTTTATTTTCAAAACGTAAATCAAAATTCGAAAAACTTTTTGATTTTCTTACACAATTATCATGTTTTTATTTTGAGGGATTCATTTAGAAAGGATTTAAAATTGAACATTTAACAGGAAATTCATCTTCAATTTCTGAATTCACTATAATTAATTTAATATACCATACTCAGCAAATTCTTTAGTTGAAATTCTTTTTTCAATTGAAATAGTCATACTCAATTCATTATTTGATTCAACAATTGTATGCAAGTCCAATCTTTCTTTAGTTTCCTTCAAAAATTCAGCTTTTAGATTTTATTTCACTGTTATGAACCATTAATGTTTTAAAGCATTTTCAATTGTAATACTTTATGCTAATAATTGATTTAGTAAATCTAACTAACTAATTCTATATAGAAATTAAAATTGCTTATTTTCTGTATTCATATTTTATAATAATTATCTTTATTCTGTAATTAGTTTTTAGTCAACAAATTATTTAATTTTATCCTTTTTTTCATAAAATGTTATTTAATAAAGTAATTAACCTAAATTTAACAAGTCTAAAGAACTGCCTTTGTTATTATTCATTTAGTATTTTGGATACAAAATAAGAATTTATAAAAAGGCACCAGACATATTTATAAAAATAGATTTTAAGCTAACATTCCCATGATATATTCCTAGATTTTTATATTTTTGTAAAGTTTAAAGAATGAGATAGATTATGCAAACTAAAGGAGCCTCTCTAAATTCAAAATCATTAAGAATCAAAGATTCTAATGATTACATTTTCATGTATTTCATAAATAAAATATACATCGAATTTTCTTCATAAATTTTAAGAATCTATGTCTATTCACTGATATAATTCATTATAATAATACTATTATAAAATTATTCCTAATCTAATTCTGTGATAATTTATTTCTTGTCTATTTATAAAACACAATATAATTCTTGGTTCTATTTAATAAAGAATTTGTTACTTTACAATTTTATGCAAAAGGAATACAATTTCTTTATTCAAACAACAGATATTTACTTAAAAAACTTTTACTTACACAAAATCTTTTTATTACAGCCTAAATTTTAGAAAATTAATTAGAATTACTGATTATTAAAAATTCCTTACCTTTTGAATTATGAAGGATAATTATATAAAAACCCTCATTTTACTTTAATTTTGTATATCTCATTTCATAATAACACTTACATAACAAGATGTATTTATTATCAATAAAAAGAGAATTTAATCCAAAATGAACTTGTTATTAGACCAATTCTTTTTTTTTATGATTGTAAAGTAAGATTAATTCTTTGAATTAATCCTTATCTTCAAATGATTTGATTAATGAAACCTCGATTGATTAGAATAAACTCTTAGTTTCATTCATTTTCAACTCTTCAATAATTTAAGGATGGTATTAAATATATTGCATTTTATTATTATATATATATTAATAAATTATAAGAATCAAATTTCTTTCTCATTTTATTTTAATCTAATTCTAAATGAAATTATTGGTAATAAGAGAAGTATATTAAGAATATGTATATTATTATATAATATAATATTTATCCTTAATAGTTTATTCAATGATATTAATATATTTATTCAGCACTTTGTCCAATGCAGTTTTAATGTAATTTATTTGCTCCTTCACTAATTAAATAATGATAACATTCATTATTTTTTAATAATGCAGATTTTATCAAAGGTGTATCACCTCCTAATGTTTATGCTTCTATCTTTGCTCCTCTTTTTATCAATAATTAAACATTTTTTAATTATCCATAATTAACAGCATAATGCAATGGAGTTCTTCCTATCTTAGAAATAAATTTAGTTTTATACAGAATCTTTGATTTCTAAATTTTAAGATTTTTCAACAAAATATTCTAAAATTTCAATACTAGGATTAGATGCAGCCAAATGTATAAATTTCATTTTCTAATTACCACATTCTTACTCTGAGGAAGGATTAAACTTTTTTAAGTCTTAGATATTTTCTTTTAATATTAAAATTTGTATACGTCCTTTAATTGCTTATATTATTTATTTAATATTAATCATTTATATATATTTATGTATTTTTGCAAGTTATTTAATTTTGAATATGTAAAATAGTATGACAAACAAGAAATCCCAATTAAAATTTAAATAACAGATATAAAATATTTAGTAAATTATAGTCATCTGTTATAAAATAATCCACCATAATTCCTTGAATATCCATTTAATGTGCTTTTATTATGATAATCATTTAATATATAATCTTTCTTCTTCAATCCAGACTATGTTAATATTTTTGGTTAACAATTCTTTAATAACCCTAAATCCTTTAATTTAAATAAGTTCTCTTTCAAATGTTAGTTAGTCAGAACTAGATCAGCTTCCTTAACAATTGATTCAATAACAGGATTTTTTTAAGGCCTTTAACCATAACGACTTGTCTATAAATTGTAAAGTGATTCCTTAAGTTTCTATGTGGCAACTTAATTCTAATATAATGATTAGGACCTAGCTTTTTTCTGGCTCAGTTTTGGTAATTTCTCAGACATAATTATTTTTTATATTATTAAATTTTATATTTCATAAAATCATATAAATATGTGAGCATCAATATCTATGAATTTTGTTATTATTTTAAATTATATTAACAATACTTGTTTTTTTAATTTTATTGTTAAACTTCTATTATTCAATAATAATTGTAAATTTTTTAAAGAATATCAAAATGGTCTACTTTTATTTTAATTGCTAAGAAAAGTATAAGAATAATTTGAGTAATTGATTCTAACATAATTTTTACAATTTAATTTAAAAGCATCATTATATATATTACAATAATAGAGATAATTAATAATAATGAATTAAAGTACATTACTATCACAAATGAAAGTTAGAATATTAATGTTAATTTTAATAAGCATTATTATATACTAATTTTTGTTTAATGAATTTGGGAACATATTTTAATAATTAAATAAAAGTTTGGTTTGATTAGAATTAAATCTATATCTTCAACCAAATCCAGATTTAAAATATAATCAATAATAATTAACAATATTTTACTAAATCAAAAAGAAGATTTTAATTTCAACAGTAATAAATTTATATAAAAATTATAACACAAAAAAGATACCAGAAGTTACTACTAAAATCTATGATTACTAATGTTATTCATCTCAACCATTAATGTGAGTAGTACGGTAGTTCAGTATTTTAATAGATTATTTATTTTAAAGAGACTCTTGAACTTTTCATTGGTTTTATAAAATACTGCAAAAACAATAAAATAAATTTTATTATTAAGATTCCTTATCATTTATATAATTTATGTCTGATATAGTCCATCTTATTAGTGATCACTTACAATAGATCTGCTTTAGAATATTTATTAAGGATTGTAAAATAATTTTGTTGTTCTAGGTCGATCTATTGAATATCCATACAATTTTCAAAAAATTCATCTAGGATTAAAGATTCTAATGTTTTTTCAATGTGGAGCAATTACCTAAAATTATAAGGTTATAATCTACTTGCTACCCAATTAGGGATTCTTATCTAAGAATTATTGTAAAAATTGACTTTTTAAGTCTTCACAATATTTTAATACAATTTTTTTCATAAAGGTTATAGAGATTTCAGATGATGATAATTCTCTTAAAAGTTCATTTTCAAAATGAGCAAACTCTATTCCTTAATAAATATGTTATCCGTTAATTTATGATTTATAGAATTTATCTGCTTCATCCTAAAAATGCTTAAACATCTTTCTAGCTGTTTCAACTTCTTTTTAGATAAGAGTACAAAAGCTTTTATACTCAAATGTCTTAGTAATATCATTTTATAATTCCTATTTTTTTACAAGGTGAGGAAATGCTGAAACATTAAATTTGTCAACTAAATTCATTCTAATCATCTCTATCAAATAACAGATATATTTAACAATCATGTAGCCACAGAATACACTCTATGATTCCCTAGTTTCATCTCTCTAAAAAAATATAATAATTAAAAATATAATAAACTTCTTCTTTGCTTAATTCTAAGACTTCTTCTACTACTTTATATAAATAAAATATTTTGTTTCTTTCCATCAATAAATATTTAAAAGCCTTTGATTCTTTATTTCTTTGAGAATTCAAGGTTAACTCTTATTATATCTAATTTGTTTATTATTCATTATTTTTAGTTCCTAAAAAAGATTAATAATTTTCTACTCTCTGCATATGTAAGTTCTCTTTCAAATAATTCTTTCCAATTGATTCTTTTAGTAGGATCTTTGGTGAGCATTTTTTATAATAAATCTTTAGTGTTCGATGATACTACATTAACATTATCTAAGAATTGAATTTCTCTCTCTTCAACAGCCAACATTAATTAAGCCATAGTCTTCTCCTCAAATGGACAAATCCCATATAATAATTCAAACAAAACACAACCTAATGACCAAATATCAGCTTTGATTGAATATTCTTATCCTTTTAATATTTCTGGAGCCATATATATTGGTGAGCCTACCATTGTTGAAGATAAGTCTTAAGGACCATTCAAAGCTTTGCAAAATCCAAAATCTCCTAATTTAACTTATCCATTATGCAACATAATATTGCTTGGTTTAAGATCTCTATGCATAATATTGTCTTAAATCAAGGATTAGAATGCTTAAACCAATTGTCTAAAATAATATAAAGCTTCTTTTTCAGTTTAAACCCTAATTAAATAACATCTATTACCCTTGCTCTTAAATAACTGCTTCAAGTGTTTGTCCATTACAATATTCATAGACAAAGTAGTAATTACGAGAACTCTTAAGCATTTCTATAAATTTAACAACATATGGATTGTTAATTTTAGCTAATGTTTAGATTTCATTCATTGTAAATTCTTCCAATTTTGGTACTTCTTTAAATTTTTCAATCTTGACTACTTTCACTGCAACCAAACTATTATTTTTTATGTTCACTGCTTTGTACACTTTACCATATTGACCTGAACCTATAACTTCAAGAAGGGAATAATTTTCAACAACTTTTGAACTCATAATTTTTATATATTTAATATCAATTCAATCAAACAACCTGCACTTCTAATAAAAATAGATCCAACAAATAAACTTATGATTGACCAACCCAAAATATTTCTAGTTTTCTCTTCTAAATAAGTAAGACTAATATTATCCAACAAGATAATAGAAGTAATTAACATTAAACATAATGTCATCAAAATTTCACTCCATAACAAAATAAAATTTATGATTCTTGTTTTGAATGGTATTTTTGTGGATAGTAAAGTAACTGTTATTATTTGGGTTATTACTAGAATAGTTATACAAATATTTTATTGATTATTTAATAAAATGATACAACTTGTAAATATCAATTTCTTAAATTCCTAAAATAGATTAAAGTTTCTTTTAAAGAATGCTTTTGTTTATAAACCATTAAATTAACTCAACACTTAAGAACAGTTCAATAAATAACTATGTTTAATATATAAATCTTACAAATATTAAAGAAAATAATAGATGAGAATAGTATAACTTATTATAACAAATGTTGTATTAATGATTTAAATTGTACTAGATGTTTTAATATACTCAATCTCTATAAATCCATATAATAAAAATGGTAATAAGCAGATTGAAGTTGATCTAATTATTAATTAATGAATATTAACTTTTCTTTTAATTAAATAAATTAATAAAATTATTACAATAGATGAAACATAAAAAATCCATAAAATAAAAGTTTAATTGATGTAATTGAAATCACTCAAATATTAATTGAATATAGTTATCATCTCAAAATTAAAATTGAAATAACGTAAATAGGATGACACATCCTTCATTTATATGGTTAATTATGTATTAAAATAATATAACAAACCACATATTTACAAATTTTCTAATAATTGCCAAAACATATATATATTATATGACATATTCAATTGTTTATTCTTTAATTTGTATACAATATTTGCTATTATTGATAAAAATGATAGGATAAATAGACTATAAATAGAGATTGCCAATCCATATACAGTATTTTATTAGAAATCACTATAATAAATATAAGGACCTAACAAAATGATAATAGTTTATTAATTTTTATTTAAATATTCTTTGGAATTTAAATTAATAATCTAATAAGGTGCTAAAAATCTGATTATACAATTTGCATAATAGAATTGATTAGCAAAATTTAGATTTATGTAATATGTTGTATTATCTTGTGAATGTATATTATAGGTATAATTATTCTGTTATGGAAAGTAGATTGCAGTAATTGATTCCATTTAATTAGATGTTACATTTATTTATTTTGAAAATGTTAAAATAATCTAAGACTAATTTTTACTCACTCCATATGTCAATGTTAAAGTGTTCGATAGTGCTAAAATTTGAATTGGATATAAAATGCAAATTATTAAATAATGAAGCATTTTTTAAAATAAAATAATACATAATAGTATATATCATAAAGACTATAGAATCCTAATTAAATCAATTATTAATCTGATAGGAACTATCTAACCATTTACTCAATATCATTTATCTTATTAATTCTTCTCAACTTTTTAAACCATAATACCAATATATCAAAATTCCAATAACAAATAATACAAATTGGACCATAAAAGTGCCAATAGTGACTTTAAAATTGTTATCAATACCTATGAAAACTAATTAGCATAATTACATATTAAATACATAGAATCCATACTAAAAAAATTAAGAGATATGTGATAACTATAATGCCAATTAATTCAAGCCACTCTTGAAAACTAGCTTATATGTTTTATTTTTTATTAAAATTCTATCATTCCAGACTTGTTGCATATCTCTTGAGTTTACAATCTTCTTAAATATTTTCATTATCTTCTAAAATAGTTCTTTAATACATTATGAATATAGATTAATATAATATCATTTTTTAATATTGTGATTATTCTATAGTTAAATTGGTTGCATTTTAGTAGTTGATTTTTATAATTGAATTTGACTATCTTATAGATTTTAGTTAAATTTATCAACTTCATCATCTGAATCATACATCAACATTAAACAACCACCACTAAATACATTATATCAATTTCTTACATTTCCTCATTATTATAATTGAAAACTGTTTATTTTTATTAGGACATTAAATATATTAATTAATAAGAAATTAAAAATTAATATAGATAAATAGGAAAAACAATATGTTAGTCTCTATGATTAGTTATATTTTTCTTTTAATATCTTCAAAATAATAAAAATAATCAAAATAATCAAAGATAAATTAATATTTATTTCAAAAATAATTGGCATATAATATATATATATATTTAATTAATATAGGAATGAGTCAAAAAAGAATGACAATCGCTCCAATTTTTAAAGCTCAATTACCTAAGATCAATTTTTCATAGGCTAAGAAAGAGTAACTTTTAGTTGATGAACTATTACTAACTCAATAACATTTTCATGATTCCCGGTACGTAACCATTTAAATTTTAGTGAGCTTGTCAATAATATTATTAATGAAAAAAACAAGGAAGCAGTAAATTAATCATTTTAGGATTAATAAGTTAGTTATTAGGCAATAAAATAAAAGCTTGAGCCAACCAGAGAAATTTTTCAATAGAAGTAACCTTTAGAAATTAATAAAGAATTATCACAAAACCAGTTACTCGATAAGCAAGATCAAATTCTAGGAATAGAGGTTAACATTCAATGATAATTACTATAAGAGATGATTCAAATTTTTAATGGATGAATGATTTATGCAAGAAAAACTTAAAAACTAATTTACCTAAACCAGCTAGAAACCCTGTAAAAATATAAGAGAATTTTAGTCGTTTATCAAATAGAAAAAATATGTCATTTCATGAAAAAGTAAATGATGAAGAAATGAATTTTGAATTGCAAGGTCTTAATACTAATAAAACTTTAAAAAATTACTTAACTTGGGATGATCCCTAAACTCCTTCAGATATCATAAAATAATTTAAAAATGATAAATCTTATCATGCTAAATGTCCATTTTATGAAGGAAATGGTTATGTTTGGACAGAAGTCTAAATTTTAGATTATGAATAGAAATAATAGAAATTTGTAGTAAAAATTATGAAGAATGATCAAATAAAGTATGTAAGTAGATTATCATTAATGTTGAAAACAGAAAATGAGTTAGAATTCAATATGAGACTATAATAATGTAGAATTTTATAGAAATAAGCTGAAGAAGAATTAAGATTCTTTAAATATGTCAATAGTATATCTGATTAACTCATAACATCATTGCCTGTTTAAACTAAAATAAATATTAAGAAGAAATTAAAATTAAATAAACAATAAAATGTAGATTTTGAACAAATTGAATATGAATATAAATTATTTATGAAGAAATTTCTAACTTTGTAAAGAATGAATTAAAGTGATTTTATTACAGATTTCATATAAAATAGAATTAAAATGAGAAATATGAATAGTATTTTATAAAAGTTTCCAAAATTTAAAAATTTAAAAAAGGATTTCTAGTAAGTTAAATAATAGATTTCATAATCTCCAATTTTAAATAATAAATAGATACTTTAAACTTTTGTAAAAATTCAAACCATAAAAGAATAATCATTTGAATTATTACCAACAAATTATCCTTATGGATAACTTCCATTTGTTTTATCTAATTTAGAAGCATATAATTAATAAATGTATAATGTATTAAAATTAACTATGTTTAATAATTGGAGAACTTAAGTTATATAAGATGTTTAAGATAGTCTAAGAACATAATTTAATTTTTATTAAACTGATGATTTAGGATATTAAAGATCATAATTATGTTTACTCTTAAAAAGAATAGATTAATAATTTAGTTATCTAAATATGAAAAATTTGGTAGAAATGAATGTAAAAAAGTGGGTAAATCACATCAAATCATTTACATAAGAATCTGAACATTTAAGTAAAGAACCTTTCATATAGATTAATATTGTTATATAATAAATAATTCGTAAGAAAACAGTATTACATAAGTAATCAACATTTGGAGAAGATAGATATATGATCTTTGAACCAACTAGACAATAAATAATTTAAGCATTAGCCAATCCTATTTAACTTATAAAAGAGACTATTTCATAAGTTAAGAAAGTTGAAAATGATATAATGCCTTTAATAGATATTGGATAAGCATTATCTGTTGAGATGGAATAAATCTCTCATCACTTTGATTAGGCAATTGAATAAATTGTTTCCTGTATTGATAATTCTTTGAAATAACCAAATTTAATACTAGATCAATTCAATGAATTTTCATATTTATATACAAAAAGTCAAAGTCATTTGATGAAGAGATTATTTGGGGATTTAAAGGAAAAACCTGCTATAACCTATATAGAATTGGATAAAATAAAAGAAAAATTGAATTATTACTTATAAACTATTTTAACTATTGAGAGATTATGTATAGATGAAAAGAATTTCTCATTTTTTTAAGTTAAAACAAAATAAGCCAAAATAACATTAATTTAAAAGTCTTAAGAAATTATTAATGGAATTTTGAATAGATTAAGTGAAGTCTTAACAGATAATATATCTAGGATTAGTAAATTATATTAGGATATGTGTGAAAGAATATTGGAAGAACCTAAAGAAGAACATGAGATGGTTTAATTAAAGAATTTTATAGCTGAAACTGAAGTGAATTTAGCTAAATTAGCAAATGAAGTAAATATGTTATTTTAAACTTTGGATTTGTTGCATTAATATTAATATTAATATGATAATAAAGAAATTGAAAATCTATGGTTTTTGAAATAATGGCCAGCTGAGATAAGAGTAGCCCTAGTAGAAGGATAAAGGAATGTTCATTTAAAAGAGACTAAATTTACAGAGAAATTGGATTAAGAGAAAGAATTGTTTATTAGAGAATTATTAGTTTTAGAGAATTAAGTTGAGGAGATTAAATTTTATGAAGATTATTCTTAGGTGAAAACATATGCATAAAATGTAATGGGATTAAAAGAGAAAATAAATAATTATTAAGATAAAGTCAGATCATTTAATGATAGAGAAAATCTATTTAAATAACCATTAAGTGATTATGATGATTTGATCAAGATTAAATAAGATTTTGAGCCATTTTATAAAATCTGGGATTTAGCTATTGAATTTGATATAGATAAGTAAGAATGGTATTAGGGTTAATTCATGAAACTTTAGTACTCTTAAGTAGAAAGAAAGATGATATAATATTATTAGAAAGAAACTCTTGTGTTATTAAAGTTTTTTTAGGATTAATCAAATGATAAAGCTTTAAGATTACTAAATGATTTGAAGAAGGATTTAGATAAATTTAAAGAAGTAATGTGGCTTATTGAATTTTTAAATTGTGAAGCCATATAAAAGAAACCTAAGGTTTGGGATGAAATCTATACTGTATGTGGATATGTTGGTGATGATATTACACTCACTCAATTATTGGAACATAACTATTTACAATTTAAGATTTAGATAGAAGATATATCTAAGAGAGCTACTTATACATATGATATTGAGAAAAGAATGAATTAAGTTGTTGATAAGTGTAAGGAAATAAAAATTGATTTTGTTAGAAATTCTAATATAATGAAGATTGATGAAACATAAATATTGTTAGATGAATAATTGAATACTATATTATTATTAAAATAGAGTCCTTATGTTGTAATGGATAAAGCTATTGGAATTGAAAGAAAAATCATTTTAATCTAAGATACCTTAGAAAATTGGAGAACTACTTAAAGAGGATACATTTATTTATAGCCTATCTTTTAATCAGAGGATATAAGAAAAAAACTGCCATAAGAGAAAAATAAATTTGATTTTATAGATAGGTTTTGGAAATAAATTACTGAAAACTTTTTGAAAGATCCATTGGTATGGGAAAACATTGAAAATGAAAGATATAAATAAGAAAGCAAACATTGCAATGATTTATTAGATTATATTTTGAAAGGACTTAGTAATTACTTAGAATAAAAAAGAAAGGTATTTCCTAGATTCTTTTTTTTGTCTGATGATGGACTCCTTGAAATTTTAGCTTAGACTAAAGAACCTTTACTTATTAATAGACATATTTAAAAATGTTATGAAGGAATATATGAATTGTAATTTGATGAAAATAATGAAAATATTTTAAATATCATTTCTCCAGAGAAAGATATCATCAATTTATATAAATCTTGTAATGTCATAGAAAATGATAAATATGGAAATGTTGAAAAATGGTTACAAGAAGTGGATCAAATTATTATAGAAACAATGAAAAGAACAATGAAAGAATGTGCATAAGATACTGATAAATAATGGTATTTAAAATGGCCATCATAATGTGTTCAAACAATGATACAAGTTAAATGGACTTCATCTATAGAATAAGCTTTAATTTCTTAAATATCTTTAGAAAATGTATTACATCAGATTAAGTAATAAATTAAAAATCTAGTTTAAATTTTATAATAGAAAAATTTATCTATCTATTAAAGAATCTAAATAAGTTAAATAATCATACTATTAGTCCATAATAGAACTTAAACTGAAAATTTATGCAAAATTGAATCTTTAAAAGAAACTGATTTTAATTGGTTAATAAATTTAAGATTCTATGATGAAAAAATTCTAAGGGTTTCATTATTGTCCTGCAACATTTAATATGGATTTGAATACTATGGTTTAACATAAAGATTAGTTATTACACCTTTGACTGATAGATGTTATAGAACTCTTATTATGGCATTTTAAAATAATTTTGGAGGTGCTCCTGAAGGTCCTGCAGGAACTGGTAAAACAGAAACAGTCAAAGATTTAGCTAAATGTTTAGGAATACAATGTATAGTCTTTAATTGTTCAGAAGGCTTAAATGTTATGTCAATGAGTAAATTCTTTAAAGGATTAATATGTTGTGGAGCTTGGTGTTGTTTTGATGAATTCAATAGAATAGATTTAGAGGTGTTATCAGTAGTTGCTTAATAAATTATTATAATTTAATAAGGTATCAAAGAATAGAAAAAAATGATTTATTTTGAGACTGATGAATACTTTTTAAATAAATCATGTTAGATCAATATCACAATGAATCCAGGATATGTAGGTAGATATGAGTTACCAGACAATCTAAAAATACTCTTTAGACCATGTGCAATGATCTAACCAGATTTTTAATTAATCACTGAAATCTTTTTATATTCTATTGGATTCTAATAGGCTAATTATTTATCAAATAAAATAATTATAGCATTACAATTATCATAAGAATAATTATCTACTCAAGATCATTATGATTTTGGAATGAGAGCTTTAAAGTCTATTTTACTAACAATTTCACAAATTGATAATGAAGATGAAGAAGTTAAATGTATATAAGCATTAATGAATGTAAATTTAGGAAAATTAATTAACAAGGATGTTTAATTATTCAATTCAATTATTTAAGATTTATTCCCTAATAGTAATATTGAATAATAATATAATACCTAAGACTTAACAGATGTTTGTTTAAGTTTAAAACTTCAACCGAATGCAATTTTCATTAAAAAATGCATTTAGATGGAATAATTGATGGATGTTAGACATGGAATTATGATTATTGGAGAAACAATGAGTGGAAAATCAAAATTGATTAATTTGTTAGCATATAAAAATAATTATATAGTACATAAGATAAATCCTAAGGCTTTATAAATTGATTAATTATTTGGTAAATTGGATAGAAACACTAAATAATTTTATGATGGAGTTATACCCATAATATTTAGATAATAGATTAATTAACTCATAGTCTTTGATGGTCCTGTTGATTCATTATGGGTGGAGAATTTAAATACAGTTTTAGATGACAATAAAAAATTATGTCTAACATCTGGAGAAATAATTAGATTATATGATAAGACATAGATCATCTTTGAGACATCTAATTTATAATAAGCATCTCCAGCAACAGTTACTAGATGTGGAATGCTATTTATGGAGTAATTGTAATGGAGAGTTATTTTGGATAATTAAAATTTTAATGATACTTTATAAAAGAAAGCATTATGGTTGTTTGATTGTACACTAGGATTTTTGTAAAGTAAGTTTTATGTGCCATGTACAGATGCTTAATTAGTTTAATAATCTCTAAATATGATGAGAACCTTTAATTATAGGAATGAAGATTAACAAATAAATGTATTGTTATTTTGCATATTATGGGTCATTGGAGGAATATGTGATGAAAATCAAAGAAAGAATTTAAATGCTATGATTATGAAATTAATCACAGCATCCAATGATGTAATCTAATAATTCTCTATTAAAAATCAATATTAATACGAGCCATAGGCATTACATTTAAGATTTATGGAACCTGTAAATAAACCTAACTTATACGATTTTTATTTTGATGTCAATAAAAATTGTTGGCTCTTTTGGAATGTTGATCCTCAATAATCATAAATTAATTAGTCTAAATCATTCGATAATCTCTATATTAAATGTATAGACACAATAAAAACTTAATTTTGGATTAATTAATGTCTGTAATAAAAAATTAATTTAATTTTGATTGGACAAACTGGATCTGGTAAGACAATCTAAATCTAATAAACAAGACAACAATTTTAGAATCATGCTTAATTGTAATTGACATTTAGTGGACAAACTTAGATCAATTATATATAATAATTAATTGAAAATAAAGTTAGTTAAAGAAGATGTAAAGGACATTATGGTCCTGAAGAAAACAAGGCAGTTTGCTCAGTTTTTATCGATGATTTATCTATGAATGAACAACCAAATGAATTGATCAGATAGCATATTGATACAAATGGTTGGTATGATATAGAGACTAAAGAATTCAAACATCTTGAAGATACTATTTATATTTGTGCCACTTAAAAATAAGTCAATCAAAGATTCATGAGACATTTCATGTTATTATATGTTCCATAGTATTCTCATGAATCATTAATAAAAATATTTAATTCTTTAAATTAATGGATATTGAATTAATGGGGTTAAAAACAATTAGTAAATAATGCTATAATAAAAATGAGTAATCTTATTGTAAATAATACAATTTAATTATTTAATTTTGTTAAATAAGAGTATTTAGCAACACCTTCAAAATGTCATTACATTTTTAATTTAAGAGATGTTTGGAAGGTTTTTAAAGGAATATATTTAGGAGATATTAGGACAATATAGAGAGATAGGGATTTAGTTAATTTATGGTAGAATGAATGTTAAAGGGTATTTTCTGATAGGATGATTGAGAGTGAAAAATTCAATTAAATGTTATTAGATTTAATATCATAAAATATGAAAAAGAATTATGAATTTAAGTAATTATATTATACTAATATCATTCCAATTACCATTGAAAATTAGAATTATTCAAAGATTTATACTTGTGTTGATAATTAAGTTTTGAGAGAATTTTTGAATTCTAAACTTGATGAATATAAAAAAGTTATTTAGGATAATAATATAGTTTTATTTGAATATGCTATAAATCATATAATTAGAATAATTAGAGGATTAGAATTTGGAAATATGCTTTTAATTGGATTAACTGGTAGTGGTAGATAATCACTTTCTAATTTAAGTTCATATATATTGCATGATAAAGAAATGAATAATTATACAAATGATAAAGATGAATTACAATCTATTTTAAGATAAGCAGGATTAGAATTAAAAAATACAATAATATATGCTAATTGCAATTAAATAAATGATTTTAATTTAGAACAAATCTGTAATTTAATTAATTTTGGTGAAATGTAGAATTTATATACAGTTGAAGACAAAATTAAATTGATTGAAGACTTAAATGAATACCATATGAACTATCCTTAATTTGTTAAATAGACACATTAAAATTTGCATTTTATTTTAAGTATAAATCCAAATGGAGAATAATTTAGAAATCGTATTAGATTATTCCCTACGTTAATAAATTCTACAACTATTGATTGGTTTCCAGAATGGCCATAAGTAGCCTTAATAGAAACCTAATAATAATATGATATAGATGTTTTAAATGTATTTAGTATTATAAAGAAGGAGAGTCAATAATATTGTAAACAAATGAAAAATCAATAACCTTATCTTTAAATTTATTAACCTTATTTTTTGGAATTCTTAAAACAATATAAAGTTTTATATTCATAAAAATAGTAAGAAACTGATAGGTTTATATAAAGATATACACATGGAGTGGATAAGATTTTATAAACTGAATCAGATGTTACATTAATGAAAGCAACGTTATAAGAACTCCATCCAAAATTACATAAATTGACACTAGAAAATTCTCATTTACTTATAAATTTATAAAAAAAACAAAAAGAGGCAGACTTAAAGAAATAGTAATGTGAATAGGAAGAATATGAATGTACTTAAGAAAAATTAAAAGCTGATTAATTAAAACAGGAATGTCAAGATGAATTGGATAAAGTTTTACCAATATTAGCAGCAGCAACGTCTGCCTTAGAGAAAATCACAAATGAAGATATAATATAATTAAAATCCTTCTAAAAACCACCTGTAGCTGTTTCTATAGTAATGGAAGGAATGTGTTATATATTTGATGAATAAGTAAAGTGGAAGTAGAAAGAACCTGGTTCATAGGAAAAAGTCTAAGATTTTTGGGAACATGCCAAAAAGAATTTACTTAATGACAAATTGATTAAAAGAGTTAGAGATTTCAAAGAGGAATAAATAAAAGCCATTACACCAGCTAGAATTTAAAAGATTAATGGACTTTAATTTGATGATAAGGTATTTAATGCTTCTAAAGCTGCAGGAAATTTAAGTTTATGGATCAAAGCTGTAGTTGATACATTTGAAGCTTATTTAATAGTTGATCCAAAATAAATTCTATTAAAAAATGCAATTTAATAATTATAGATTACTGAATTAGCATTAAAAGAAAAGATAGATTCTTTGAAAGAGATCTTAAGATTTTTAAATCTTCTTTAAAATGATTATAATCAAGCTAAATTAGAAAAAGATTAATTATAAGAGGATGTTAATAAGTGTTAAGTATAACTTGAGAGAGCAGAAAAATTAATTAGTGGATTAATTTAAGAAAAAGATAGTTGGAGACAAAAGGCAAATTAATATAAATCAAATAAGTAATTTTTATAGGGTGATTGTATACTATCGAGTGCAATTATAACATTTTTTGGACCATTTCCTCTTGGACTTAGAGAATCCATTTTAGAATAACTTAAAATTGAATTACAGAATGTATCTTTTAGTTAGAATTTCTCATTATTAAATACACTTTGTAATTAGATAATTGTTGGATAATGGATTAATTAAATGAAATTACCAAATGATCAATTATCTATTGATAATGCTATAATCATTTAAAATTCTACTAAATGGATATTATTAATAGATCCTTAGAGTCAAGGATCTTAATGGTTATTAATGTGGAATGAAAAATTGAATTCTAAATTTAATTTTGAAAATTGTATGTAGATTGGTCATCCAGTTTTATTGCAAGAACCTGATGAAAGTTAAATACCATTCCCTTGTGGTACTTATGCAAAATTAAATGATAAAAAGATTGAAATGCATCCAGATTTTAGACTTTTTATATAAAGTAAAAATCCTTTATATAGTCCTGAGATTTGTATTCACTTGAAATTTATTAATTTTGAAGTAACTTAGGAAGGATTGGAAGATTTCTTATTAAATTATATTGTGAGTGTGGAAGAACCTTAAAAGGAAGAAATTAGGTAAAAGAATATCAAAGATTATTATGAAAATAAAAATAGATAATAATAAACAGAGGATTCAATCTTAAAATTATTACATGGAACACATGGTAATATATTGGAGGATGAAACATTGATTTTAACTTTATAGAAATCTAAAAATGAGTAAATAGAAATAGAAGACAAATTAAAAAAAGCAGAAAATGATAAAGAAACCTTTTAAAAGATATCAAATTAATATAAGACTATCACAAAAAAGATTTCTATTATATATCTTGTTATTAGAGATTTATAGAAATTGGAATTTGTTTATGTTTGGTCTTTAGAAAAATTCATTTAACTTTTTGATTAATCAATTAAAGCATTTAAATCTGTTTCTCAATAATAAGTAGAGAAGAATAAATTTTTATTTTAGCATTTTACTAAATTACTTTACACTTAGATTTGTTAATCATTATTAGAAAAGGATAAGCTAACATTTATAACAATGTTATTCTTTAAAATATTATTAATTGAAAACATTATTACTCAAGAGGAAATTAGTTTCTTACTCAATTAACATTCTAATTATACTTTAATTAAGAGTTCGACTTCATGTCCTGAATATCTAACATAATCATAATGGAATTAATTAAATGATTATGCCTTTTAATTCAAAAATGATTAAATAGTTAAACAATTAACAAATCATTATTTTGAATTTGTAAATAATAATTATGATTTAGAACTTAAACCTTTTCATTTACTTATATTAACTAAAATAATCAAACCATATTAATTTATATTATAACTTCATAAAACAATTGAGTATTATCTTGGATAACATTTTACAATAATCCCATAATTTAATATTTAGCCTTTATAAATTTAACCAAACACTCCAATATTATTTATTTTGTCTTCTGGATCTGATCCATTAAACTTCATTATAAGAGAAGCTGGATCAGAGAAAATTAAATTGTAAACATTATCATTGGGATAAGGATAAAATTAAATAGCTGAATAAGGAATCAAAAAAGCAATAGAAGAAAATTAATGGATTATTTTATAGAATTTACATTTAGCCAAAAGTTTCATAAAATCTATTGAATAAATATATGAAAATGAATTATAATAAGTATAAAAGGATTCAAAATTTAGATTATTTTTAACAACAAATCCTATTGATACATTTTCAATTAAACTATTATAGAAATCAGAAAAATATACATTTGAATATCCAAAGGGATATAAAAATAATTTATTAAGAATATATTCATCAATTGAAGAAAAGAAATTTAATGAAAAACCATTATAATATAAATGTCAATTATTTTGTTTAGCATAGTTTCATGCTATTGTTTTGGAAAGAAGGAAATTTGGAAATATAGGATGGAATTTTAATTATGATTTTTCTTAGGCTGATTTAGAAATATCATAAAAATAATTATTAGATTATGATACAGAAGGGTTAAAGTATTTAATAAGTGAACTCAATTATGGAGGAAGAGTAATTGATAATAATGATAGATTATTACTTAAAATATTGTTAGATAAGTATTTAGTGATTGATGATTCTGAATATCCTATGATGTTAAATGATTATTTAGATTAAATTAATGAATTATCCTATTAAGATGATAATGAATTGTTTGGTTTACATTTAAATGCTGAAATAAATTAAAAGATAAACGAGACAAATGAATTAAATGGAAAGTTATGTAATATTAGTAATGTATTGAATATAAATGATTAAGAGGAATAGATTAAATTGTTAATATCTTCAATATTATTGAATACTCTATAATATGATCATCTAGAACATCAATATTCAACTCCTTTAAATACGATATTAATATAGGAATGTTGTAGATTTAATAAATTAATAATTTAAATTAAAAATGATTTAGAATTTATATTAAAATCACTTGATGGATTAGAAGTCATGAATTAAGAAATGGAACAAATATGTTATTAACTTTTATAAGGAATAATCCCATTTAATTGGTTATAGAAATCTTATTTAACAACTAGTAATCTAATTAATTTTGTCTAAAATTTATAGGAAAGAATTAAATATTTTTAGAAATGGATTGAAAATGGAATTCCAGAATTAATTAATATTTCTTATTTTTTCTATCCTCAAACATTTTTAACAGGTGTGAAATAAGATTATGCTAGAAAGAACTCAATTCCAGTAGATTCATTAAATTTTGAATTCAAAATTTGTAATCATAATTTTGAAGGTTATCTAATTGAAGGTTTACTATTTGATTAATGTTAATGGGATGAAGAGTAACAAAATATTGTTGAACCACAAATTAATGTATTGTATTCATAAGTACCTCTTATATCTATTAACCTAACCACTTAGTTATAATAAAATCATGAGTATTTACAAATTCCTGTTTACAGTACTAAAAAAAGAAATAAGAAAATTATGGATATACCATTATAAACTAATGAATCACCAGAATTTTGGATTATTAGAGGAGTAGCTATTATTTGTTCAAATTGATTATTGATATAATTTTATTTAATTAATTGTTAAAAATACAATATGAATTTCTAAAGAAGAGGAATTATGAATTATTCTTACTCTGTTGGAGACATTGTTGGACGTGGATTCAGTTCAATAGTTTACAAAGGCATAAATGATCTTACTTAAGAAGAAGTAGCCATTAAGGTACATTCAATAAGTTAATCAGGTTATTTAAAGATAAATAAGTGATCAAATACCACTAATTCAAAATGAAATAACAATACTTTCAAAACTTAAAGGAAATTTTATATTAAAACTCCATGATTACTTTTACACTAAAAACAACATTTATATAATAACTGAATTATGCAAATAAGGTGATTTACAATCTTATATAAAAAAACATGGAAAATTAAATTTAAATATTGCTATGTAAATTATTATTTAAATTATTTATGGTATCGCTTCTATGTAATAAGAAAGTAAATTATAATTAATATATAAAGATATAATTCATAGAGATTTAAAACCTTAAAATATATTAATATCTGGTAATACTATCAGAATAGCAGATTTTGGATTTGCAAAAGATATGTCTCAATTAGGATCTGAAATGAATGTAGGAACTCCTTTGTATATGAGTCCTGAAACTTTAATTAGAAATTAATATCATTTAAAAAGTGACATTTGGAGTTTTGGTGTGATGGCATATGAAATATTATTTGGAATGCCTCCTTGGAGTTCACAAAATGAAAGAGATCTAATTTATGAAATAACAAGAAATTAAATAACTATTTCAGATTAACCACAAATTCCTATTCATATAAAATAATTAATTCAAAGTTGCTTAGTTGTTGATTTTAATTATAGATCCAGTATTTCTGATATCCTAAATAGTAGATTATTCATTAAAGAATAGAAAAAAATTACTAAAACTATTAAAGTTGATAAATTGGCTGCTCCTGTTATTCCAAAAATTACAAAAAATGATTCTGATTAATTTATCATAATTGATACTGCTTTACAAGGATATTAGAATTATTTTAGTGTAATTAAATTCATTTTATCTGATAATTACAAATTGATATCACCTTGGTTAAAGGAGAAATTATGTATATTATCAGCAAAACATATGACTATTTTATCTGGAGTACTTATTAATTTAGTATCTTCCGATTCGAATAATGTAGAAAATAAAATAAAATAATAAGGATTAGATTAAATTTGTTAAGAGAACTCTATAATTTAATAAACATTTTAGAATCAATTGTAGAAAATTAATGCTATTCTTGAGTTTTCTAATGATATTATAAAATATGATAAAGAATTTTCTCGTTTAATAAGTAATTTAACAAAGGAAGGATTATTATCTTATATTAAAATGGGTATTTAAGAGTTGAATCATGATTTATATACGAAAATAAAACTTTAGAATGTAATCTAGTATACAAAAGAGTTATAAATTTTGAAAACATTATCCTAATATTATGAAATTTTATAAAAATATGGATTATTACCTTAATTTAATTAAGATGATTTATTATAATATTTAGATTAAATAACTCATAATTAAAAATATCTTATTGAATATAGACATTTTTTAGAATTAAGATATGAAATTAAATAAATTTTGAAATGATATTACTTTATGTATTAATAAATATAAGTAATCAAAAGAATCTTTTTTAATATTCATCTTTAATTTTTTTAGCATTTCTTAGACTTCCTAATAATTGTGTAACAATATCTTCTTTCTTTTTATTAATTTATGTATTAAGAGATTTGGTATTGATTACTGATTAAAGAGGAGACTAGAGTTAAACCTTATTTAAAATTTATGAATTTTTTCTGATCAAATTATGTGCATTGTCACTAAATTCATAATAAGAAAATAATACATCAATTAAATAATTTATTTTCCATCTTTAATATTGCAATTACTATTGTTTTCAATAATATATTGGCTTTCAGCTAATTAAATAATTGCAGATTATTTATGATTTGATTGATCTTTTTTAATGCATTATTAAGATTTAGTATTTCGTTATTTATGTTTTTAAGGAGTAATTAATTCACAAATATCTAATTATTGATCTACATTATTCAATTTACATGAAGATCTAAAATCACTTTGATATTCAGATATATATGGTTATTTATAGTCATTTTTTAAAGTTTCTTATCGAGAATTACTTTATTCAATAGATTTAAAATGTTCAGTTTAACTGAATTTGGTGGCTGATTATGATTCATACTTATGTTAAACAGATTTATTTATTGATTTGTTTAATGATTTTTATCGGACTTTTTCAATTATTCGATTGGCAATTATTTCTGCTTCTTTATCAACATCTGTTAAAATGTTTTCTTTCATGTAAATATTGCCGCATATTTTATAATCTTTATCATCTAGTTTTAAGTCAAATTACAAACGGCCATTTATTTACATAATTTTAATATATTATTTATTTAAATGAATACAGAAGAAAAATAAGTACGAGTTTATGCAGATGGAGTTTATGATATGTTCCATTATGGACATGCACGTTAATTAGAATAATGCAAGAAGCTATTCCCAAACACTTATCTAATAGTAGGAGTGTGTTCTTAAGAAGATGTTGAGAAATTTAAAGGAAAATCTGTGATGGATGGTTATCAAAGAACTGAAAGTGTGAAACACTGTAAATGGTAAGGGAAAATTATTATTTTTTAAGGGCTGATGAAGTTATTTATCCTTCTCCATGGATTGTTGATGAGAAATTTCTAAATGATCATCGTATTGATTATGTTGCTCATGATGATATTCCATATACAACTGCAGACGTGGATGATGCATATGCTTTATGTAAGAAACTTGGAAAATTCAAGGTAAAAATTAAGATACATATATCAATAGGCAACTAAAAGAACTGAAGGTATATCAACTACTGATATTATTGGAAAGATATTGAAAGATAGACACAAATATTTAAAAAGAAATATTGAAAGAGGTATGAGTAGATAAGAATTGGGAATGGGATTATGGGAATATTATTAATTAAAATATGATTGGTTATTTTGCTAAAGAAGAAAAAGAAAGCAAGATTGATTATATTTGGTATAATGTATGTAATATATCAATGTTTTGTTTATTATTACTTTCTCATGGCTCTGTAAAGATTTTAGATGAGTTCAATCTTTCTTTTTCCTCTTCTATTTGTACCCAATCTCTTAGCTGCCAATTTTCCTGCCTTCTTTAAATCTTTTGGTTGATTGGTTTTGAATAATTCAATAATTCTCTTTTCATATGGGCTCAATCCTGCTACTTCTTAAATGACTTTTCTGACAGAAAGTACTCTCTTACCTAAAGTTCCTTTTCTTTCTGATGGTCTTCTTCTTAATTACTTCTTTGTTAAAGAGGATGTTATGAATCCTCTATTTAAACCAATTGCAATTCCTGTTCTGCCCATTTATTTTAAAAATGATATTTTTATTTTTAAATATTAATCATTCAATCAACTCATTATTTTAGATCTCGAATTGCTATTGTAATTCTTATTCATATTATAATTTCTCATTATTTCTACTCACAATATTCATTTTCTTTAATCTAAGTACATTTAAAAATCTTGAAAATTATTCTCCATTTTTAATACCCAATTCATCAAGCATCTTTTTCCAATATTAATAATTACTATTATCCTATACATTAAATATAAATAATTACATCTCGAATATAAATTTCTGGATTATTTGGTTTTCTAATCATATTGTTAAAAATAAAATAACTAACCAAATACTTATCAAATTCTTCCAAATTGTTAATATCCACCAATTTATCAAATAATTTCTTACTTAATTAAGTATCTATTTAAATATATGTATCCTCATCTGCATTCAAATCATTATGATTCTTTCTCATAAAATCATCTCTTAACTTATGTAATTAATCATTTAATTTTCTTGTCATATACTCCTTAAATTACAATTTCACCTTTTTATCTTTTATTGGTATTTTTGCTTATTTCAACTACTTTAATTAAACAACCTCATCAAATAGCATATCTTCATAATTTCTTTGTTTTCTAGTTGATTTAGTCTCATTCTTATTATTATCAACCATCTATTTATTATTTCTATTGTAGATATAATAAGAATTCAATCTTTCACTTCTCATTTTCGAATAAGCTAAAATGAATCAATCTCTATATTACTCTCTTCTATTAATTTTTTCTCATTTTCATTCAACTTATCCAATAATTCCTCTACATGTTCAGCACAAAATAATAGTTTCTAATCCTGAATTTTCAAATATGGTTTCATATATGTGTATATACATTCCATTGCTTCTTTATTCATTATGCCTCCATTCACTTTCAAACAACCTATATGAAATGCCTCTTAACATCCCTTATAGTAACATTCCAATTGAAAACCATCACTCTTTTGACAATAACGACACTTGTAACCTGTTTGAAGATCTACTTCACAAGTATATAAATTATAACTTTAGTTATTTTAAACTAAAAATGGGTTCCATTTCAAACAACTTGAATGAGCCTATATTAAATAGAATTATATTTAATACCCATTACTATTATCCATTTATTTAAACTAATTCAAGAATTTAGTATTATTCTGGACAAAATTAACAATTGATCTGTTATTCTCTATCATCATTCAATGCCAAACATTTCTAACAATACCATTTTGCTCCCAAATTTACAACATGATAACATTCTTAATGAACAGTTACATCACATCCATCACAAAATATTATTTAATTTTGTTCTGTATAATCTTGTTCTTCACAAATTAAACAGAATATATTTTCATCCTTTATATGGTCAATATTCTAATGTAAATTATAATGTCTTTACCATTTTATGTGAATGCTTTTCGGATTTACTATCGTCCATTTGTTAATTATTTATTATTCCTTACTCATTTTATTAGTTGAAATATTTATTTTATATAACTAAATATTTGAGTGATTTATATATATATGGAAAATATTAATTATTTTTTAGCAATATTTTTCTATAAACATATTTATTAAATCTATTGTTTATACATTCATTTCATTTATCTAAAACTTTTTACACATCTTTATATTTTCTATTCATCCATTAGAATTAATTAATAAAAATTTCATGATTTTTGATACAATAATAGGTATAATATTAATCAATCTTTATTCAAGCTAGAGCTAATGATGGGTTATTATTTTGTGAAGTACAATCTAATGAGAAAGTCTAATTAAATTTGGAAGTTAAAAGATAAATCAAATTAGTATTGAAACGTGGTAATCTATCATTAGATGTATAATATCAATAATTGGATTCTCAATAAAATAATGTAAAAGGTATTCATAAATTTATAATCTACAGCTGTGTATAAAACTTCATTAGGTGTTTGTTATGTAGTATTTTATGATTCTAATCTTAATTTGAAATTAGCTTGTTGTTATCTTGATGAAATTGAAAAAGGATTCTAAGATGTAAATTCAATTCATTTAAAAAATAGGAATTATAAATCAGATATGGTACATCTAATGTTAATTATAGATCAAAATTAGAGACTATTGAAAGTAACGATTCATATTGTTTTTAATAATTTGGTATTTAATGTATTTTTATTAAACAAAGAAAGGTTTATCAAAAAGAAGAAATAAGAATTCCAAGATTAATCATCATCCAAGAATTTAGAAAGATTGAAAATGGAAATGACAGAACTCAAAAAAATTATGAATGAAAATGTTAAATTACTCTTTGATAGAGATGAAAAATTGCAAGGTTACATCTAATTTATAATATTTAGATATGAATTAAAAGGCTAAATCTTTGAAAGAAGACTCAAAATTAGTAATATTTTAATTCAATATTTTTTAAGTTTAAAGATAAAGCTGCTGAATTGGAATGGTCAATTTGGTTTAAGAAAAATTCTGTATGGTTTATTTTAGGAGGATTTCTGTTGGTCTTCTTATTTTTCAAAATTTATTGAATTCAATTTATATGGGTTATGTACAAAGATTTATTTTAATTCATATTATTAATTATTATTATATATATAACTCTAAATCAGATTTATTCATTATCTTTTTATTTATTCCAAAAAGTCTTGTTCTAAATGTTTAATAGTAAAATTAACTAATTATATACTTTGATTATTAGTTTCAATTATTTTAGTATTTTATTTTTTTAGTTGTTAAATTAGATTTCTAAAGATGTCAGAATTTTCATTAGTATTCTCTTAAATCAATATAAGATTTTCCCATTTGCTTATTAGAGTTTCTAATAAATTTATTTATTTAAAATACATAAAAATGTATGTAGTTCATTTTAAAAGTAATCTCTTGCCATTTGATGAGTGACTTTACTATTTTCAAAAAAAGACATAGCTTCATATTCATCTAACTGTTCCTCTTATAATTTTATTATAATGTTTAAATGTAAATCTAAAAGAACATTTTTTACCATAGAAATTAGGTTGATAATTTCAAACTATAAATTAATTATCATAGTTTACTTTATCTTATTAAAAGTTTCTTGATTTAAACAGCAAATCTACATTTTTTAAGTATTACTATATTTCTTAATATTCATTTTAATATTGAAATAATCCAATAACAGCCTTAGATTCTATTATTTCGAGTAATCCATATAATTTTTCTGCAGTACCAATTTCTAAGTTTTTATCTATCTCTTTAATAAGATAACTTATTTCTTTAAGCTTTTATTCTATTTTACTCCTGTCTTTAGTCTATTTTTTCAATTTTTCAATTTCTTTGATATCCTATTCTAACATCTTCTCTTTGTCCTTAATCATATTTTTGAAGAAATTGGCATCATTTTTAAGATCCTCATTCAAGAATTTAATCATGGCTTAATAAGTTTGTTATTCAGATTCTGTTTTAGTTTCACAGAGATTAAAGATCTAAAAAAATAGTAAGATGATGCTTACTTATTGTTCAAATAACTCTAAGAATTCATTGTTTTCTGTTTCATATGTAAGTTCTTCTTCCACAAATTTAAACATCAATTATATAGACTCAAAAGCGACTCTTTGATCAATTCCTTAATCTTATTTCTTTATCCAACTCATAATTTTAGGAAAATATCGATCTAAAGTAAATTAATATGATCTTACCGGTAGCAGTTTACCCTATTAATGAAATCTAATTTGTTAAATAAAGTAAGGAGAAAAGAATTATTATTATTGACATTTATTTTTATTGTTTTTTCTAAAATAACGAATGTATTTATTCACGATAATAATTTAATAAAACTGAAATTATTAAGATAAAAAAGTTAAATTTTGCTATTTAATTAACAGACATTTTTAATACTACTCCATACAAATTTTTTAATCAATATAAATTATAAATCAAAAATTAATACATGATTTGGTATTTAGGTATTTATACTATTAAATAATTTAAGCTGAGTTATTGGGATTCATAAATATAGACAGAAATATTAAATATGAATAATATTAGAATCATCCATCTTATGCAGGCAACTTCATTAGATTTGGATTTGATGGATTTATTGGGGAATATGTGTCAACAGTGTGCTAAACATTTTTGTTTGCATTGATCTTATACTTTACCCTTTCATGCTCATCCTATTATTACTTTTTTAAAAAGAACAAACAAAAATATTTGCCAAAATTAAATGCTAAATTTTATATCTTCTTTGATATCAAATGGTCAATCATAAATATGTTTTTTGAAACATTCCTTGTTTCCATAATAAGAGTTGCCTAACCTAGATATAGTTTGATGTATTACAATATTAGTGATTATGGATATTGGTATATTCCTATAAGTATAATTTTACATATTGTATATGACGAAACATTGACGTAGATATTTAATATATTCACTAGGTATTGGGTACACAGATGGCTTCATACATATCCTTATTTATACATTAAATTACATAGAATCCATCATTTCTCAAAAGACATTACACCATTTAGTGGATTTGCATTTCATCCATTAGATGCATTTGCTTAAGCAGTACCTCTATTTACATCTTGTTTTCTCTTTCCAATTCACATGAATTTATTCCTTTTCTTTGGTTTATGTACAACATCATGGGTAAATTTAAATATCTATTAACATCAAGGCAATTTCAATTCATGATAATGTTCCTGCTCTACCATTCAAATTTTTGTTATATAGTACTCACCATACAATTCATCATGAACCAGGTTTAGGTGGGATGAAGAATATAGGTAAATTCACATCTGTTTGGGATAGAATTATGGGAACTTATGAAGATCCAGATAGAATCAATTTTGGGTGGAATAAATAACAAGAATATTTAGATAAACTGAAAAAAGTCAATGATATATATGAGTCTATCCTCCCTAGTGATCTAAATAAGATTAAGAAAAATAATTGAAATAATAGATGAGTTTAAATTTAATTTATGTAAATCATTCATTAATCATCACCAATTTAATCAAAGTTTACAAAATAAGTAGATATTGTAGTATTATTTTAAGACAAATACACTTCCTAAGCAAATTCATAATCGAAAATGCCAATACATTCTTCATCACTCTCTATCAAATCCTTTGTAGCTTAACTTATCATTATTTTGCCTTCTTGCCCTTTTGATTCCATCTTATTGGCTGTTGTAACATCCTCTCCATAAATATCATATCTAACAACATCTGTCCCTACAACACCTCCTATTACTCTCCCAGTATGAGCTCCAATCCGCATATTCAAATGTTAAAACTAAGGATCTTTATTTATCTATTAAATTATCTGTATCATTTTTAATCCAAACAACACAACATTTATTGCCTATATATTATAAATATTGATATTTACTTCGCCAACAGGATCTCTGTTATTCGCATCTATGATACCCATACAAACATAACAATCCCCAATAGTGTATAATTTATAAACTTAAAATTTTTAACAAGCTTCATCAAATTATTAAAATAATATTCTAAGCATATTTACTACTTATTCTGGTTCTACTGAACTTGAGTATTTTGTAAATCCTGCAATATCAGCAAACAGTATGGTACAATTTTAAAATACATCAGTAAAGTTGTCTGTTGTAGTTATATCTGTTGAAAAGAATCTACCTATTATGTGTTATGGTAATAAATATTATAAAATCTATGTTTGTTTAGCATTTTTTGATTCAAATTGAGAAAAACATTAATAATTTTCTGCCAATATCTTCAATTCCTTTTCCTAAATTATCAAACTTGATACTAATATGCAAATTGAGAAGAGAATTATATCCAGAATATATTCATTAAATACTAGATTTATTAAAATCAATATTATGTATAAGACTGATAATTTAATTCGATCCTTTCTATTGTAAATTTATAAATAAAATAAATTCAAATAAACAGCTGTGATTTGACTTATTTAAAATATTAATTCCATTTCAGAGTCATGAACATCTATAATTAAAATTGTATTTATTGAAAAAATTAGGAAATATAAGCCAATTAACAATTTCAAGATAAAAATCTTTTTTATATTGTAAATAATTATTGATAACACCAAACAAATTACTGATTAACAGATAAATATTATCTATAATTCTTCACTTATTGAACCTAATAAGTAATAAAATAAGTTTTTGATTATCAATAAAATTATTATAAAAACAATTAAAATCTTTACCTATTTTAAATCAAATTCTTTGTATTAATCATAAATTGAAAAATACGAATCATGACTATCACTTTTATAATTAGACTCTTAAATTCCATATTTTTATATTTCAACTTTTTCTTCCATATTTTTTAAATCATATTCATTTTAATAAATACTATCTTCTATATCTATTAGTTTTCTTATCTCTAATTCATCCATATGAGATTATAACTTTAATTCTTTTGGTGTTTTATGAACTGATAAAGATTCAATTCTATCTATAAAATCCATTTATTTTTCAGCTAATATTCTTGTTCTTTTTCTCTTTACAACAGGCAATTCAACTTTAACGCTTTCTGCTAATTTTTAACCACTTGTACCCATTCCTAAAATTTAATCTTATTCAGGCAAATTTGTTTTCGTACCTGCCCTTTTGTAAACTGATTTTCTAGATTTCATAGTATTTAATTCAAATGCTAAATTTGAAATTCTTTTTGTATATTAACCTGTAGCAACTCCACCAAGAGGTATACTAGATTTTAATCCATCACCTTATATATTATTGAGAATTAATTTTTCTTTTTCTTTTTCTTCAAATTTATTATTATTATTATTATTGTTATTATTATTATTATTATTATTATTATTATTATTATTATTATTATTATTATCTTAATCTTATTCATTTGGTGTTAGTAATCCCATTTAGTATGAAGAATTAAATACCGATCTTGATTATGCTCTTATCATCGGTTATATAGATTATGGAGATGAAATTTAAATAAATTTAGTATTTACATTCACATTAGTATTTTAGATAGTTGTAGGGACAATATCTTATTTTTCTTCATTTAAAGATACTTTTTTTAAAATTGTTTGTTGTTTGTTTTTCAAATTTTCAGATATTTTTTTGATCATTTAATTTTATAAATGAGGATTAGGAGATTTAGATATATTATCAGCAACCTTTAGAATTGTCAACTATTATTTTTTATTGCCTTTGATAAACTAATATGTTTTAATAGTTCCTTTACCTTTTGCTTCTACTTCCCTTAGTTTAAATTAATACTTCTTATTACTTACCTTTTCATAGGCTTATTAGCTTAGAGTTACAATACCTGGTTCTGATGTTGAGCAAACTCTACTAGTTGTATTGACTGTATCCCCTATCAATGAAAATTATGGCTTATGAGCTCCAATCACACCAGCAATGACTCTTCCATAATGAATACCAATTTTCAGAATGACAGCTTTATTATCTCCATATTTCATAGTTTTAACACTTTCCTACATTTAAAGTGCTGTATCTAAGATTCTTTCTGTTGGATTTAAATTATCCGAAATGTTATAGTCTTTTAATCCACCTGCCGCCATATAAGTCTTTCCAACAGTTTCAATCTTTTACAATTCATTTGCTTAACAGAATTAATCAAATTAACGATATAAATTGTCTAAAAATTCAACAACCTTGATTTATTCATTTTTGATTATGTCATCAAAATCATATATATCACAAAATAAAATTGCAACATCTCCTTGATCTTCTGATATCTATATCTATCCTTTTGTCATTCTTTCTTTAATGAAACGCGGCATCAATAAACCTAAAGCATCATTTAGTTTTTTATATTCATCTAACAATTTGTTTTACAAAATATATTAATATCTTTATAAGAATTCTGTTTTATAAACTTAAAATATTAATGGAAGACAGACTTCTATTAAAATTATTCCGTGATTTAAAATGTGATATGGATTAGCCTAATAATATATTCCTACCATCAGCATATCTAAAATAGTTGAAATGAAACAAACACAAAAATATCCATAAATTCCTAATAATGAATGATGAGTCAAAGATATTGATATCAGAAACATTAAAGTTTCATTAATCTCTGTATCTAACAAGATATGTAGAATGATGAAAAAAGCAAATCTTAAACAAATCAAAACTAAGGGTTTAAATTTAGACATTTGAATTATAGGTACTAAACTCATCACTACAAATTAAATTATAGAAATAACTAAATAAGCTATCTAAAGATTATTGATTTATTAATAGATTCTTATTCCAAATATAGTTAACTCATATACGTAATAAATATATTTATTTTAAGGTTTGAGCCAATTAAGAAAATCCTTTTCTGTTCTCTTATCTGTAAATTTTAAGTCTTTTTCCATTTAATCAGTCATTTGTTAATCTCCCTTGATCTTTTTTAAAATTTGTTCATCCATAAAATCTTTTCCCTCAAATAATTTCTCAATAAACAATTTGGGTTGATTTGATTATTATTGGTTTAAGTATTTCATAGATTGGCTTAACTTTTCGATTTCAATTTGATTCTCGATGTGAAATTGAATATCATTTGGACACTAGAAGTTGAATTCTGTTAATATTAAAACTTCTTATAATACAAATGAGATTGATAAAGCAAATATTAGTCCGAAAATCCAAAATATAAAATTTAAACTTGATAATTAATAGATAATATCTGTGATCACTAGACCATATATTAATACTAATAAAATTAATAATATTATGTAAGAGAATATTAGTTTTAGCATCTTGCCTAAATCATAATATGAGTTAAATTGGGTCATAATGTATTTTGACTTTTCCACTAATTCAAGAATGATGAACATAAAAATAGAATAATTTCTGAGTTCTTAATTTTAGAATATATCAAATATATTAAAACAAATTTCAACTAAAATAGAATCCAGTAATGCTATAAAGATTATTTTGATTATTTTAATATAAATATTACTTTATTTTATCAACTCTAATCTCTTTCGATATATTTCAAATTAGGTTTTTTCATATAGTTTTTAATGCATAAAATTTTCATAATTTAGAATACATGTAACAACATTACTAGGGACTAGAAAAAAGAAAATTAATTCGTCTAATGTATAAAATGGATTTTAATAATCTATCATATAAGATAAAAAACCAAATAAAAAGCATCTATAAATCTAGATTAAAATAATGGATTCGTAATTTAAGTAAGTAGTTGGGCAATAATAAAATAATAATTTTAACATTTAATCAGCTTTAGCTATTAAAAAATTTGGATTAGAAAGTGCACATTGTGGATCTTAATTTTATAAATTAAAAGAATAATTAGATTTGTAAAAGAAATATTAATTGTCTAATCCTGAACCAATAGATGTAATATATCTTTCAGTAATTGTAATCAATTTTAAAAGTTTCCCTTTTTATTTTTCATCTAATTAATATGCTCCTACACCTTATGAAAAATAAAAGAGGACAACAAAATGATATTTTAGATAATCATCTTTTACTATTGCCTCAAGTGTTTCAGCATTAATTACAATAAAATTTTCAATTGATTTTTATGAATAAACTTCAAAAATATTTTATTTTTCTACTAAATTTTAAATAGATTATCTAAATTTATAATGAATTGCATTAACTTCTAGAAATAGATCAATAGAATTCTTTTCAGTAATATGATATGTTCTTAAAAATGAAATTAAATCTTCATATGTATCCATAACAAAACAAGTTTTATAATTGTATTTTAAAAGAGTTTAAAACATAATTTCTTAATTAAGATTGTTAGTACAAATCTCTTAAGATACTAATTAACTTTTCATTCTTATAAATTATTTCAATCCTAAAATAAAGAATAATTAACTATCTTATTCAATCTATTTATAAAGATTATCTAATTCTTCTTCCCTATGACCATATGTTTCATTAATAGAATTCAATTTATTTAAAAATTATTATGTTTGCTAGAAATCCAATTATTTTTTTAAATATTTTATCTACTTTTATCCATCCCAAAACATTTCCTCTATTGTTTCATTAATTTGAGGACATCTTTAATCATTATAATTCTTTTCACATATTTCTTACCTAGTGTATAATAAAGCTCCTTCATCTAATTCAAATGATTCAGGATCTTTGACTAATATAGATAAAGTATTTTATCGATTTTCTGTTGGCTATAATAATGCTATAATATCAAAAATTTTAACAACTCCTTAAATAGAGACAGCCTTTTTAATTATTTGATCTTACTTGTATTCAACCTTGAAATTATCAATTGTAGCACTTGAAATGAATTTATAATCAAAAATCTTCACAAAATCTAAAATTGATTCATCAAATGAATTATAATATAAATTTTCAATTTTCTTTTCTTTCTTATCATAAACACTTTCAATATTATTACATAATAGTAAAACAATTAAAATTTCATTTTATATTACATCAGATTTATTCAATAATTTATTAATGAAATCTTATTCATTAAATACATCACCTACAATCTAATCATTACTCAAATCTTATTAAGTTGGAGTAATGTTTTTTAAAGATCCTCCCTAAGATTTGACATTTGGATTCAATTAACTTTAAGAAAGGTGATTACTACTTTATTATCTTTAAATTTTAGGTGAATTCTTATATGAAATTATATTGTTTGATTATTATTATTATGAAACTAATTATTATTATTATTAAGTATCTTTTTATTGTTAGACTAAAGTATTAGATTGAAATAAGTTTCTTGCACTCTATTTTCTAAAAGAACTATATGGATTTAATTTTTAAGGGTCACCAATTTATTTTTTTGGATCTTTAGAATCTTTTATTTCTTTTTGTAAAAAACTCATTTTTGTTTATTCTTTGAAAAACCCTATTTTCTAGAATGGTTTTTTTTCTTCTACGATTCTTAATGTAGGCTATAATTTCTCAGCAAGTAATAAATCAATATCTTATGTTTTTTATTCATCATAAACTTAAAACCTATTTGTATCTAATAATAATTTTTCATAATTATTTTTTTGAGTTGGAGTAGTTTTTTCAATAATTGATTATAATTTTTCATAATTAAAATAGTATCTAAATTTATCATGAAGGATTAAACATACTCTAACATTATTTTTTAATATTTTTTAAGGATTTTCAAAAACTAAAACATCTGTTTTCATTAATTCTAAAATATTTTAATTTGATAATTGATTATATTGATAAATATTACATTAAGTTGGATTTTTCTTGTTTAATGCAAGATTTAATACTGAATTATTTGTTGATACTACTTTTTACACTTAAATAAGCACTTTCTTATCATATTCCTAAAGGATTGGATCTGGTTACTCTAAAAGTTCTTATTACTATTACTAACTTAAATTTGATTTTTTTTCAGGTGATTATCTAATATCTAACTTATTTAGATTGAATTAATGATTTAGTAACCATATTTAATTGATTATAAAGTAATTTTATGGTAAAAGTAATAGACACATTATAATTGAATTTTGATAAGTTGGAAATTCAAAGTATTGCTAACTAATTAACTTTGGAATTAAAAGGACAAAGAAAATTACAACATTTATCAAAAATATATAAAAACTATTCTAATTATAATGGTTCCAATTATAATATCGATCTCTTTATTAAAAGCATCCATGTCCTACTTATATTGCAATTCCAAAAATCCAATCTGTTTGATTCAAAATTTATCCTCTATTAATAATATTTGCATCTGTAAATTAAGTCACTTTTGGATCATTTTTCAATTTTATTGTTCCTTAATTACAGCTTTAAAATTAGATCCAACCACTCAAATTTATTAAGAATTTGGTCATAATACCTTTAGTTTTAGAGGTCTAGTTAATATAAGTGCATGGACAAGGATATTTAATTTTAAAATTAACTAATACTTATTCCTAACTTGACTCTAAAATTAAGATATCCGCTGGACTCTTTTCTCCTTTCTAAAGACAAATAATTTGACCTACTTTTAATTGCTACCATTCAATTTTCTTTGAAGGAGTTTTATTTTAAGTTTACAGCAATTAATCTATATCAGCTAAGACTCTACATTACTGTTTATTGATATTCTCTTCATATTTCCATCTTTATTTTAGATTGTAAAATAGTATCACATATGAGAAGGCCATATCCATTATTAAACTCAACATAGTATACAATATTATAAAGAATTCAGACCAGAATAATTCTTGTAAAGTAAGAAAATAGATTAAAGGAAATATAGGGAGAGTTTCCATTTTGAGCAAAATTCTAACTAATTCTTTGATTACTGTAGATGCCTTGATAAAACTAATCATACTTGGATTAATTGAATTTTGTTTGATAAAATCTCGTAATTATATGTTTTTTACACTATACCATTTGTAAATTCAATCTATTATATGATTATTGGTTACTCTCATGCTTTATAAGTTTTCGAATTCTATATCTTTTAGTCTCTATTGATACTTCAATGGAATTTATTTATAGACCTTTTCAATAATCCTATACAGCATAAATCAACTTTTTAATATAAAATTAAACAACTTAAGCCTATAATTTGAATTAAGCAATAAATAAACTTTAACTATCAAATAGATTACTTAATGTATTCACAATAATAATGATATTCTAATAATGTTTTTTGTGATCAGAAATTTATTAATTCAAAAAGATTTTTAAAATAAGTGACTAATTGAAAAAGCATAAAAAATAAAAAAATAATAATGAATCAGATAGGAAATTCAGAAATAATTAATTACATTTTAAGAGTCAATTATTGGATTATAATTATCTTAATATATATAATAGATCTAGTCAAAGTTAGCTATATCATATAAAATATTGAATATGAATAGAAGAAAATGCAATTATAAATAAATATATTATTAACAGTTTAAAAAATTCATAATTTCAAAATTCTTTTTTTTATTAATTAACATATATATAATTTTTCAAATATGGATCAAGAGAGGAAGTTTTTATTGCTAAAAAAGAGATTAGATGCATTACATTATTGTTAACCCTTAGGAATAGATTCTGTTCCTTTAGTTGAAAGATTGCTAAATGATCTAGTTAAAACAACTGAGGGTTTTCAATAATTAAAAAAATAATTGGAAGAAGTATATTGATGTTATATGAAAATAGACTAAAATTAATGCAGCTAAGTTTGAATAATTATTATTACCCTTAAAAAAGGAGAATTAAAGGATTGTTAATGAAAATAATTAATTACATATGACAATGATTCAAATTAAGGAAGAATGTGATACTAAAGAAAATAAATGGAGATCATAAGTAAGAATGTTAGAAAGTGAAAGAAATGATTGGAAATTTATATTAAGTTAAAAAAATAATGCTGAAAAGAAATTACAAGAAGAATTATTTAAAAAAAATAATGAAAATAATTTATCATCAAGTAATTAACCAGATAAAACATTAAAATTGGTTGACTAAATATAAGATTTAGAGAAGAAGTATATTAATTATGATTATCATTTTTAGATTATTATAAGTACAATAAGATTCAAGAGATAATGATAATTCAAAAGTTTTATTGGAAGAAAAATGCAAGCATTTAGAATTTTAAATTGAGAACAGAGAAAAGGAGATTTTGAGATTAAAGTCAAAATTGGATATTTAAGGCACAAATATTGAGAAATTAGCATAAGAACATTTTATTTCAGAGACATAATAAAAGGCTTAAAGAACTTAAACACAATTGGATTTGTTAACAGAAGAAAATACAAAATTAAATGATGAATTAACAAATTTAAGAAAAGAATTATCACGTTTTAAGAAAAAGCCTAGTCAACCATAATAATAAAGTCCTAATAAATCAGATAAAAAAAATGAGTTAAATTAAATAAAATAAAGATTATCTGTCATTGAGGAAGAGAAAGAAAAAAATTAAGAATAATTCAAAAAAATATTAAATTAATTAGAATAGGAAAATTAATAATTAATTGAGAAGGTTAAATAATTATATGAACAAAATGAATAATTATAATTGAAAGCCTAATATGCAGAATAAGCAGTATAAGCATATTAAACTGATAAGATGGTTTTTAGTAAAGCTGTAAATAATTTGAAGAATGATAAAGAAAGTACTGTGTAGACATTAAAAAATTTAGAAGAAGATAATTAACAATTAAAATATTAGTTAAATGAAATGGATGATTAACTTCAAATTCAAAAGTCAGAATATTAATAATTATAAAGAGAAAAGGAATTATATGATAGAAATTATAAGAAATTAAATGATGAATATGAAAGAGAGAAAGAGTTTGTATAATAATTAAGATAAGATAAGAGAGATTTGGAAAGAGAACTAGATTAAGAAAAATAAACAATTAGAGAATTAAAAATGGAGTTTGAAAGAATGGATGTTTCTAAATAAAATTTAGATAATTTATTATAAAAGTTTAAATAAGAATAAAAGAATTAATAGTAATCTCATTAATAAAATCCAAACTAAGGTTAACAGCTTTTAATTGATTAATTAAGAAAGGAAAATGAATTATTGAGTAAAGAAGTATAGACAACAGAAAATCTAATAAAATCAATTAGAAAAGATTTAGGAGAGAAGGATAGAGAAAATTATGAATTAAAATAATAAAAACGTTAATTGAATGATTAAATAAATGAATTAGTATAGAAGAATGCTAATTTGGATTCATAAATAAAAATAAAATTATAGGATATTGCATAATTAGAATAAGAAGTTGAATAATACAAAAGAGAATAATCAAAGATGAGATTAAATTAACAAAATATTTTAGAATAAAAATAAAAGATTGAAAATGATACAGTTGGAGAATTAAAACTACTTTAATAATAGAATAATTCTATAAAATTATAACTTTCAGATTTAGGAATATTTAATTCTCAATTAGAAGAAAAGCTTAAAATAGCATAAGAATTATTAAATGAATAAAGATTAGAAAATGATAAATTACAAATGAAATTACGATAATAGAGTGATGAAACTTTTAAACACTAATAAAATTTATTAAGAAATAAGGATAAAGAAATGGATTATTATAATTTGACAAATGAAATAGAAAGATTAAGAGATTAAGAAAGAAAGAGTCTAATTGAAAAAGAAAGATTTTAGAGTGAAAATATAAGATTAGAATCAGTAATCAATTAATAATCAAAATAAATGGAATTTTTAAATAAATTAAAAGAAGAAGCAATGAAAGAAGCAAGAGAATTAAGGTAAATGATAAATGGATTAAAAACAAATGATCATGAAACTAAAAACACATCAATAAAATTGTCTGAAAAAGTAAATAATTATGAAATGACTTTATAAGATATAAATGAATAATTGTAAAAAGAAGTTTAAAGATCTAATAAATTATATAATGAACTAACAGAATCATAATCTTAAATATCTTCTCTTAAATTATAAAAAACAGATAATGAAAATTAAATGAGATAACTAAAATTATTATGTGAAAGTTTGGAAAAATAAAAAGAGGAATTATTACAAAGATTATAATAAAAGAATGGTATCAAAATAGAGGATGAAAGATAAGTACTATAATTAAGAGAATTGAATGAAAATTTAGAAGATAAAGTTAATAAATTATCTGATTAAAATATAATGTTGAAACGATCTTTAGAATAAGTAGATTTTGAAAGAGATGAAGTCTAAAATTAATTAGATGAAGTTAGAGAAACTAACATCTCTTTATAACAATAGGTTAAACAAATGAATGCTGAAATTTAGAAATAATAATCCAAATTTTCAGAGGTTAGTATAAAAGGAGAACGTGGTTATGAAGCTGCTTAATAATTAGAAGAGAAATTAAGAGATTAAATTTATAAGAATTAAAAACTATAAAATGAAAATGATAATTTAAAATACACTTTATAAATTAAGGAGAAAGAATTTCATGAGATGAAATCTGATATTTAAATTTTAAGTAAAGATAATTAATCTTTAAATAATTAACTTGTAAAATCTGTATAAGAAAAAGAATTATAATCATAGCAAATTCAATTTTTATAATAATAAGAAATTAGACTTAAAGAGCAAATTAAAATGTTTGATATGGAAATGCATGATTTGTAACTTAATTATAGTGAAGTCTGTGCAGAAAATTAAAGACTTACTGTTTCAATTTAATAAATATCATTGCAACATGAGGATGTATTACAAAGAGGTGTAGAATTAGAAAAATAAGAAGACTTCTTCAAAATTTAAATGTAAAATGCATCAAAAAGAGAAGATCAATATTAAATTTAATTACAATAATATGAACGTGAAATAGAAAGATTGAATAGAAAATCAGAAGAATATGAAAGATAAATTAGAGAATTAATTAAAGATAGAGATGTAATTATTAAATTTCTATAATTTAGCAATTAGGAAAAGAGTATCACTCATAAAGAAAGATTTCCACAGGATTTTAAGCTGCTCAGGATGACTTTAATAGATAAATTGCCTAATTAGAAAGAGAAAAATAATACATTGAAAATGCAAACAGAGACTTACAAAAATAAGTAGACTTAAAAGATGCTTAATTATCTTGGGAATAAAAGAGAGTAAATGAGATGGAATAAGTTATCATTTAAGAAAGATAAATGTAAATGAATACATTATAAGAAATCCAATAATTAAAAGATCAAAATGAATAGCTTTTATAAGAATTAGAAAAAGCTTATTAACCACAAAAATATAGTTAAAGTAATAAAATATAATCTATTAATTTAGATTATAAAAATGAATCATCATACGTATCCTAATAATCTTAATAAAGTGGAATCAAGGATAATAGTTAATTAGATTAATCTTCTGGATGGGAAAGACTTAAATAAGAATCTGAAAATTTCAAAAAGACATTAAGTTAAGCTGCTATTTCATCTTAAAATCTAAAATAAAAAATGAAATCTCTATAAAGAGAGTATGAAATATAATAAAATCCTTAATAACAAAGATACATTTGAGAATGATCATTATAATTATATGAATGCTTTATGTAAAAACAAATAATTTTCTCAATGATGATTTATTGTATTAATACGTCCAACTTTCTTAGTCTTTGGCATATCTTAAATAAACTTATCTAATTATCCCTCTTATTTTAATTTTTCAAAGTCGTCCAAATACTCTCTTAACACTTTGAATTTGAGATCTAAAGGCTTAGTTGGATCATATTCTTCAATTGGATATTCTGAATATTTCTATATTTTTATAAATAAAATAACAATACTTTCTTGATTATCTTATTTTCTCCTAAAAGAGATAATTTTCTTTATTTTAATGATTCAGTTAATTACGAAATAGCTTCTTTTGTAATAAGAATTGATTTGAATTTAAGAATTTTTATAATATTTAACTCCTTCACTGTGCATGTCTCTAAAGTTTCTAAATTACGTGAAGCCCTTAAAAATAAGTCATCTGGATCAACACTAGTAACAATCAACAATGGTTAAGTAAAAGATTCAAACCCCTTCATTAATTAAACCAAATGTTTAGTTTTTCCTTCATTTAATTTTTCAGTATCTATGACAGTAAACTTACCTTCGATAAGAGCAGCTGTCAAACCAACCTTATATGCCTATAATCTAACTTTTCTTGGTAAATCAATTCTTAATGATCTTATTTTTCTTCCATGTGCTTTAATACCTTTATTTCTTCCAGGCCTTTATCTATGTCCTTAACGTGCTTTTCCTGTCTTTTTTTATGGGTGATTTTTTGCCCCTGATGCTGCAGCATCTCTTAATGCCAAAGTTGCTTTAGTCACTTTTTTATCATATAAATCAGTATATCTCACTAACCTTTAGACTAAATCTCTTCTGATAGGTTAATTAAATATTTCTATAATTCATTAAAAATAAACAAATACCTTAATCTAATGTAATTGATTACCCTGTTGGTTATGCATCATGAAATCTGATTATAGGTACAGATACCTCAGTTTTGAATGGTCTCATTGACCATGGTGTACTTAATGAGGGCGTATTTGCAGCAAAGCTAAACCTAAATATTTTGAGACACTGCTATAACATCTTTTAATTTTCTAAATTTAATTTATATATTCATAAATATATTATCAAAATATTAATTACTATTTCTATGTATTTTTCCAATTCATTTATTATACTCAAAACTTAATAATTAAATTTTTGATATATAGCAAAATTCTCTCTTAAATAAGAATTCATTAATATGATAAAATTATAACTTATTATTTTACTTACATAACTAAATATATATAAGATCATTGTTCTTTTTTAATTTTTGAATTTTTTTATCGCATTTATAATCTAGCTTAAATTGATAATTCTTAATTCTCTAATTATGACTAAATTTGTTATTTATTTTCAGGTTATTTAAAATTTATTTATTATGCTACAGTTGGTGTTGAATTGAGAGATTTTGATAAATAAGTATTTGAATTATTATTCTCTTTTTTTAATGCTTGTAATTCTTGTTATTATTATGATATAAGTTATTATTAGATATCAATTTTTTTTTTAATTTCATCATGTTTATTAAAATTATTTTTATAGAGTATTTCTTCATCTCTAGGTGTAACAAATTCAGTTAATTTTTCACCTCTGTCAGCAAAATCTTCGAATTCTCTGAAAAAAGGTCTTTAATCATTTAAAATTGGTCTTTATAAATTATTTGTAGATATTGATTAGACATGCTAGGATGCTGAATGGTTTCTTCCTTAAAATTTATCAGTCTAACCCAATATATTCTTTATTTTATCAACAAAATAATATTTAATAGGATCCATTAATCCATCATAAACTTAAACGCATTCTTAAAACATAGCAACTAATTCTTCAACTAAAGAATGTGATTTAACTTATTATAAATTAAAAGTATTTTCAATAGTAGATAAAGAAAGAAAGAATTATTTTGATAATCTTTTTGTTCCATCTTATGAAGGTTTATATAAAAATTCTGGAGTCATAAATTATTCATCTATAGTAAATGTACCATTAGATTATTTTAATTTTTCTTAGTTATTGTCTTATTCTTTCTTTCCAAATGCTGATTTGAATAGCTTCATAAAATGGATATTGAATTATATTGAATTATATTTAATTTTTTAATTTATGTATTCTCTATTGATATTTAAATAAATTCCAAATTCTTGTAAATATAACAAAAACACAAATATTGTTTTATTAAATCATATATAAATTATACTATATTGATATATGAATGTATAATATTAATATATCACCATTCTGGTTTAGGTCTTTGCTTTTTAGCAATTTCTCCTCTTGCTAAATCTGGGAAATTTTCTTCGCATGACAAAGGAACATCTTTAAAGTAGTAATTTCCATAAGTATTATTTTATCTTTCCCTTTCATACGACCATTATCTTTCCCCTAATAAACAGTGCTTGTAGAATTTGGTGGCTGTCATTTTAGTAACTTACCACCATAAATAAGATGCTCCAAGTAAATACAATCCATAACCAGCCAATCCAACATATCCAAAACTAGAATTACTTAATACAAATTTAATACTTGTAAAAGAATGATGTTTATTTTACACTTGTTATACCTCTCTATCCAATAGGTAAAAACATTTATCTTTGTGTTAATGCAGCTTATATATATAGAATATAATTTATTTACCTTATAAAAAGAATCCTGTTGTACATATCCAAACAGGGAAGATTCGAACAAAATTAAAACATTTCAAGTCCCTTTCAACAAAATCTTAGATATTTCTTGCTACATGAATTCTTAATTATTATTATAAACTATTTACCTTTGCAATTTATTAACAAAATAAGTTCTTGGATCTATTTGTTTACCTTCCTAAGCATTCTCTTACATTATTTCAATATATCTTTTATAAGCAGGATTATCACCATGTTGATAGAATAATAATGGATCATATAATTTTTGTATATCCTCTTTCAATGTTTTAGCATCTACTTTGGACATTTTTAATTTTATTTAATTAATATAATATAAATGATTAATGAGTTAAAAATATCATAATTATTTCAAATTTTATTTATTTAATTTTAATTTATTGATAAATCTATATACAAGTGAATAAAATATAGAAGTAAATCTATTTAAACATTTTATAACTATTATACCTATTTTGTTTACCTTTAAAAAAGTAATTTAATTATTTCTGTTTATGTTTTCGAGATAGAATGGATTAATAATTATATCATCATATATAAATAATTCATATCTATTATATATATCTAAATTGATTGATTATTAAGTTAAGAATTAAAAATCTAATTCTTACAATTTAATTCAAATTCACATCATGATAATCAAAAAAGAACCCTAGAGTAAGAAGGTTGGTTATACTATTAAACAATCTATAAATATATATATCTTTAAGTTTTCTATAATATGATTAATGTTCAATATAAAAATATTAGTATTATTAAAATGAAAAAAATATTTGATTCTGAAAAAGGTTTTGCACTGACCCCTAGAATGTTAAAACCAATCAATAATTCTTTTAGATAAGGAAGTTATGATAAATATGAATAATAAAAGTAAGAATTGTGTAATTTAGATATTAGTAATTGATTAATCAAATTAGTATGAGATTTCCAGCTGTAAAGGAGAAAGTTTAACATTATTTTTTTTTATTGGGAATGTTTGATGATATTAGGGTTGATACAATAATTGCTTAATTCATTAAGATAATGTAAAGTTGTTTGAAATATTTTGATGATTTACAATGTAAAATATAGGAATTAGAAGAATAATATAATAAATATAAAGAGAATAAAGAAATGAAGTTAAAAGAGTATACATAATTGTTATTGGAAAAAGATTAAATCAAATAAAATAAGTTAAAAATTCAGGATAAAAATTAATTTGTTTTGAGAAATTTACAACTTTAAAAAACAGTAGAGATATTGAGTAATAATTTAAAAGAAATAAAGGATAAAGATAGTGTAATAAAACCATTAATAAAAAAACAGATCTAAGAATAAACATAAATAATTGAAGAATAATAAGTGATATAAACTGAAAATGATTAAATAGTAATGGAATTTAAATAACAACTGATATTTGCAAAAAGATAAGATAAGATGTAAATAAGTATAATAAAAGAATTGTAAATGTAAGTTTAAGTGTAGGAGGAATAATTAAAAAATTATTAATTTGAAGTTTAGTGTTTAAAAGAATAAAAACAAAGATATTATGAATTATTTTAAATGTCAAAAGAAGATCTAATTAGTTATAAATATTCTATATTATAGAAATTGAATAAAATATCATTATTTGAAGATATAATAAAAGCATTATAAAATAGAATAGATCATTTAACTGTGAAAAGAAGTAAAGAGATAGAACCACCATTTTAAAGTAGAATGGATTATGAAGAAGTTTAAATTGCATAAATAGCAAAACCCTTAGAGTCTGAATAAGCATTTTTTAGATATCTAGTGTCATCTTCATTGGATTAAAATAATAAGAATTCATAATTTAAATAAGATGATTAATTTGATATCTCATTGTTGAGATTTAATTATCCTCATTTTTCATTGTTTTTAGATAAATCTACTCTTGATATATTGTCTCATTAAATAGAGAATCAGTAAATGTCTACAAATTTCATGGGTACTCTAAGAGGTATAATGGATGGTATGTATTAAGAAATGTAAAAAGAGTACTCAATGTCTTTTCAATCTTATGTATTTTCATGGTTGAGTACATTTTGTTTAGATAAACATGAAATATAAATAATTCCTAAAGAGAATAAACTATTAGCTTAAGAAAATGTCAACAGATTTTATATTTAATTGATGATACCAGGTTTTGATAAAGTTTGGGAAATAATATAATTTCGTCATTTCTTAAATGACATTTATACAAAAGAAGAATTATATTTCTATCTTCATATAAGATACTTAATTAAAGGAGTATGGATTTAATAGTTTGATGCAATACATGAATTGGTTAATTATATTAAAATAGAAAAAGCAGAAAAAATAATATAGATATTTTTGAGCAAATTAAATAAATAAAATTAAAATATGATACTGAAGTCTTTAAAATAAGCATCAATAGTTGTTAATAATAATATATTGGTATAAACAGGATATGTTTTATAATTATTATTAGAAATATTTAGAGCTGATAGAAATTAAAGATATAAACAATTATATGCTGTCTTCCCAATTCCTCCTATTAGTTTTAAAAAGTTTTATGATTTTGTATCATCTAATTTTTCTTTGAGTTCTGGTTAGATTGCTGAACTTTATAGAGAAGTTCATATGATTTCTAAAGGGTAAATAAATGTTAATGCATTTCATGTAGTAACTTAATCATTATGGATCAAATAAATTAAAAGTTTAAATTCAAATTAAGAATTTACTTAAGATGATTTGAAATAAGAACTTTTATAAATACATGGAGATAATTATTCTTTATTATAAAAAAAGATAGAGTAGACTTTTCAAGAAGAAATAATTAGAAAAATAGATATTTATTAATATATTACAAATTTTGAAATATTTAAAAATAAAGATAGATTAATTAATTTTATAAATTAAGTTTTAATTGATGAAGTAGAATAATAAAAATTAGAGAAATTTAATAAGAATGAATAAATTTAAGCAATAATAAAAGTTCAAAAATATTTTAAAAGAAAGTTTTTACACAATTACTTAACTTTGTATTCATTAATTTCATTAAAATTAAAATCTGTTTAATAACTAGAATGATATTACTAAATTATTAAATAATAATTTATAAAATATGTATCATTAAAGCAATGGAATTATAAAAATCTATTTAAATTACTCTCTACAATTTCTATTCTTAAATTTTGTTTTTATAGACCAACTTCTATTTCTTTATTTGTATGGATCAATTACATTTCTTCTTCTTCTTTTCTTTCTTTTCTTCTCTCTTTCAAGTATCATAGTTATTCTCTCATGAAATCTTTTTCTATCTTCATTAGTTAATATTCCTCCCATTTCATCTCTTTTCGATATATAATCTAACTTTAATTTAAATTATTTCAAATATTCTGATCTATGTTCAAAATTAAATTTTAATTTCAATAGATGTAAAATATGATAAAATTTCTTTTCATCTTATAATAAAACTTCCATTTCCTCTTAAGTCATCATTGGTTACCATAGATGTTTTGTCTCTTAAATAGATTGAATCTATTTAAAAGTCAAATTGGTATTGTGTAATTATGATGCTTATCTAAATGATTAAATGGGAGTCAGATTAATTCTGCCTAATTCTTTATGTGAATCTTCTTTTAAATCAACTGTAATATTTTATTTAGGATGTTTGATTAATTATAATGGAAGATCTTATTTAACTTCTCTTTTTTTGACATTTATTTCAGTAGAATATTATTCAAACAATTTGATTCCAGAAGTATTTACTTATTTTGACATCAATTATTCTTAAGCAAATTAGGGCAAGAGTACATTTCCTTTATCTTGATTATTAGTTTTATCATATTGTGAAAATGATTTATTGACTCTTTCTAATTGGATGGTATGCTTTCTTACTTTAGGTAATTATTATTTTGGTTGATTTTGTTATTATGATATTACTGTAACATCATTAATTGGATTACTTGTATAGAATAGACTAGTATCTTTATCCTATTTAAAATATTATTTTTATAAATGAACTCTTTCCGTTCCAGTAGTATTTATTATTTATTTTTGTACTCCAATTATTGGAATCTTAACTTTCCTTTCTAAAACATAACATTTTTCTCTCTCATTAAATCTTAATATAAATAAATCTGGTGGTAAGGGTTAAATCTATTATAAATAACATCTTCCTAAAACATCAGATTTTTGTTCTATATATATATATATTATTAATTCATACCTTTAAACTCTTCTGGCAAATCCTTTTTTTATTACTCATACCATAACATTGCCTCATCTTATTCAATTGACTATTTATTTTATTCATCATCTTTAGATTCTTATTAATTAGTAGTATCTTATTAAACTTATCCTTATTGATTTTCATTATTCATATGAGATCCTTCTTTCTCTTTAGTATTTTAATTTTGAAGTGAGGATGTAATCTCTTTACTAACAATTTCAATTATATTAGAAAAATAATCATAAAAATCTTCTACTCTTGGACTATTTAAATAATTATATTGCTTTACTCATCTGGAAATAATGAAATTAATTTATCGAACATATTCTCTCCTATTTCAGGCATTCTTAAATAATTCCATTCACACCATGCTCTATAATACATTAAATTTTTCTTCTTAAATTTTAAGTAAGTAATTTTCAAATTAGAAAAATCCTCAAAAAAAGTACTTGGCAATGTTTATATATCATCTAATGACACAAGTGATGATTATTTAATTTTTTCTCCTTTTGTCACAGCAAAAAATAATGTAAATCCAAAAATATGAAATAGTTCTATATCTAAATAAATACACCAAGTTGTGCATAAATCAAAGAAAAATTTACCAAGTAATTCTGAATTAATTTTAACATTCAAAAACTATTATGCAGGATTGTCTTAAAATTCTATCATAAAATTATTGTAATCCAATGAAGCTAATGTAGGCTCAAATGGAAGTTATTTTATTTCATTTTCAATGTTAATTGGTTCAATAATGTATAATGCTTTTAAATCATAGCAATCTTAAACTTCTTTTAACCAATCATTCAAGGCAGACATAACTCAATTTCTAATAAATAGTACATGCATTTTTTAGATGAAACTCAATTAACAGAGCCTTCTGCAATCTGATATTTAACTCAATAAATGTAATGAATCCTATTTTAGAATCCCCCAACAAGGACATCCATAAATCAACTAATTATAAAAATAATGGATGATAAAATAAGGCCAATCTCCGATTAATGTCTTATTATTTATTCATCGAATTTATATTATTAAAATTTAAAATTATATAAACATTTTTTTATTTCATTTCAATAAACTCACAAATGAATTTCATAAATTTAATGGCTTCTAATATTCACAACCGTAAAATTATATATATTAGTAAGTATTTTTTTAATTAAAAATATTTATCTTCTTAAAAAAATACATACAATATATTTATTATTATTTAGTTCCTTTTTTAAATTAATACTTATAGATTGATAATATGGTGAAAGAACAAAAAATATTAATAACAATTTTAGCTTATAATTTAGATAGGATATGCTACTTTATTTAATAGAAGAGTATAAAATGAGGAAAAAAATATATCTTTCCAATTAAACAATCAGTGTCATGAAAGAAGATAAAAGCTCTAAAATCAAATAACTAAAATTTATTATTATTCAACTATTCCAAAATTAAGTTTCATAAATTTAGTCTTAACAAAGTATTTCCATTCATTTGAATTAAGAATTAGGAATATTTGGAATTCTAATGAAAACACATTAGCCAAAGATATTATGCTTAATAATAAAAAACCTTATACAATAGCTATTATTAAATTAGTTAGCTCTCAATACGTTTGAGATTTCTTTTATATTTTCTAACATCAATTATTTGCTAATAATTTGATATGCTTTAATGATGTGTTATAATTCATTTATAATAGTTATTAGCTTGAAGTTTATAATTGACCCAAATTTTATAAAAAATCACTTATCTTCAAATATTAGCATAGTAGTAATTATAATTTACACTAAAGAATAGGTTAATAGTCAATTATGAATATATAAAAATAGAATAGTATGATTTTAATCATATAATTATAAAATCATTATCTTCATCCCTCTAACCTGGGTTATGAAGTATTAATTACTAATTCTATTAAATTTTATTATTAAAACATGTTTATCTTATTTTTTCATACCATTTACTTATCCTAATAGATGGAAATTCAAGATGCTTTTTATTTAAAATACTTGGTAGATTTTTTGAGATTTTATATAATTCGTAATTATATTCCTTCATTGATTCTTAAAAATTTTACTTTAAAGTTACTTTTTCATTTTAATTCAATTATCTTATAGTTCTTTGGTATAATAAATTATATACTTTTTAGTAAATTGATATACAGTTTGAATACTTGCAAAAGTTGTTTTAGTTAGAGATAGATTAAAAATTTGATATTAAAGTTTCTTCTTTCTTTCTGTTTTTATTTTGTCATGCAAATTAAAGCTTTGATGTTGGCATAGATTATCAAGTCCATTAATCGTGTCTTAATACTATTATAAATCTGGTTCAGATTAAGAGTCAGTTTTCAGCGTTTTATTAAGAAAATTCATAATTTAAAACAATATTTATTATTTATTAATATAGAACTTAAATTTGCATTTATATATAAAATGTCTATTTTAACGAATCACTATAAATAAATGAGATCTCTTTAATATAAAAAATATAATTTAATATACACTATTAACTTAAAAACGAATTGAATTCTTTTAAATAAAAAATAGAGAATGGAAATTCTATAAAATAGTATTTAATCACAAGCTATACTATAGTAAATAATATATTTTTAAACAATTATAGGCATTAAAATATATAGATAACATTTTTAAGTGTTTTTTATTTCTATTATTTTAAGTTATGATTGAGAATTTTTAAAGATAACTAATAATTATAAATCTCAGAAAAATATTGAAGAATTAATTATAGATGGATTAAATAATAGTAATAGAAATACATTAATATATGACATTTAAATTTATCAGAATGTTTAAATTCTATCAGAGTATTCTAAAATTTATATTATTTTAATAAAACTTAAAATTATATACGTTATTTTAGATCAGGCTACTGATGAAATTTAGTTAATAATTCTTTAAAGCAAAAATTTTAAATAGAAATTTTCAGTTTTATTAATAATTAAACAAAAATATTAATAGGAATGAATAATTTAACTCCATTTGAGATGAATTTTAACTACTAGAATATTGATTATTAGAATGCAAGTACTGATGATGATGAAGAATAATTCTAAATAGAGTAAATAAATTTAGAATATTTTAGTGTTTAACCAAAAAAGAAATATTTTGAAACAATTGAAGAAAAAAGACAATTTATATTAGAATATATAAAAAAGAAGAAGACTGAGTTATGTAAGAACTTTTAATTGACTGGACAATGTAAATTTGGAAAAGAGGTATTTTTTAAAATTATACTTAGTGTTCATTTGCTCATGGTTATTCGGAATTACAAGTTAAAACTCATCTACATCAGAAATATAAAACAAAACCATGCAATAGATATTTTAATCAAGGGTTTTGCCCTTATGGTATTAGATGCCAGTATTTGCATGATGAACTAAAGGACTAAACAAAATTCGAATAATTCCTATAAGAATCCTATTAACAATAAGGTATGAAACCTTTAATAGCTAGAAGTATATTATTAAATTTTATAATAGAATATCTAAAAAAATCTGAACGATTAGACATTCAAAGATTTTAACAAGTTCTACAAAAATTCGTCAACAAAGGATTTAATGTTGAAATACAACCTAGATCTAAATTCTTTGTATAATTAGAAAATAAATTGAATTCTCAATTCTGAACTTTTATATATGTATTTTATCTATAAAAATTAATATGACATCTCTATTTTATTACTGAATTTAAATTCTAATTATAGAATTCATTAAATAAGAAACTTCTGAATTTCTTATCTAATATATTAGATTGAATCATTAAAATGAATAATCATTTCTTCTTATATAGAACATAATATTATAAATTCTAGATAAATATTATTTATATTTTATATTAATAAAACTTGATTTACAACATTATATTCAAGTAAATCAAGCTAATTTTTTATACACTACAAATCTTCTGACATATATAACTTAACAAGCAGCCACAATAATTAATAATCCAAAAGTTATACCAGCAAATCCAATAATTTTAGTTTAAATATCAGTAAAACTATGCTTTCTTTTATTTTCTCTGTCAACAATCAATAATTATTCTCTTGATATATCTTATTACAATTATTCCATTGTATCTAAAGTCTCATTTAAATTAAGAACATGTTATTTCTTTGCCAATAAGTCTTAATCATAAATTTCAGCTCCTATAATACATTTTAATAATTGTTTGAATACCACTTTCATAAAATAGATTAAATGTTGTAACATCAGCATAATCATCTACTTCAAAACACATTGAAATTTCTCCTGACTCTTCCATTACATAATGAAATTATTGATTAATATCATTGGAGTGTTCAATAATGATTGACTCTTAATCCTATTAATTTATAATCTAAAATAAGATAGTATTCATTAATTACACTTAATGTAAAACTGTAAAGCAAGGATGTAGTGTCATAATTTCCATATATAAGTGTATTTTAAGATACAGAGTCTTTAATGCACTATTATTATCCAGGTGGAACTTTGAATTTTAGAATAATAGATTGTACACCTGTTAATAGGAAAATTAATTCTAAAATCATAAATTAATATATTATATATATATATATTATATCAAATTAATATTGATTCTTCTTGCTTTGTGTTTTGCTATTATTAAAATTCAAATTGTTTAATAAGTCTATCAATTTTTTCTTCTTTATAGCTATTCCATTCTTCATCTGTTATTTTAGATTGTTTTTTCTTTTTTTAATTATTTACAACTGCAACAATTTGATCTTTGATTATTTTGTTAAATCCATCCAAAGGATTGCTTCCGGAAGGAGGTAAATTAATATTTTCAATTGAATCAGATAATTGAGTGATACATAATTATTTTAAGTGATCATATTAATAAATTGAAGCTGAAGGTTTAACATGATATTATAAAGTCTATCTAACTAATTGGTAATCTTAATTGCTTCCAAAAACAAGTGAACAATTATTTGAATGTGCTAAATATCTTAATCCTCTTGTTATCCACTTTCTAGATTCTTAATCTAAATTTTTAGAGAATAAATCATATTTCCATCCTACAATTATAATGGGAACATATGAAGGCATTATTCTATTTTTATCATGATGCATCATTATTTTATCATAAATATTTAATTCTAATTATTTAAAAGTATCAACATCAATAGATTATTATAACTTCTTTTCTGTTTCCTCTTTAATATATCTAATTTCTGAATTGCAAACATTTAAAATTTCATGAGGGTTTTCTGATAAATCAATTACTAAAATATAACTGTACTATTAGTATGATTGTTTATTTAATGGTAAAGTTAATAATTATTTAAATGCTTATCCAGAAATCTCAAAATATTAAAGCACTGCTTAATAACCAATAATATTTGTTTTTTATTATGTGAATATCAAACCTGCTTAATCCTATAATTATTAAGATGTTAATTTGGACACCTATAATAAAATACAAAAAGAATACTATTGTTGATTTTCCAACTTAAGTTTGACCACATAAAACAAAAGAATGTTACAAGTTTGATTGGGGCACATTTATTTACATGTCTTTAAGAATAGTAAATAAAGAATTCATTTTAATAATAATTAAATGAAATTCAAAAAGTTTATTAGAAATACATATCAAATGTACACACAAATATCAAATTAATGAATCATCATATTAAACAGTCTTATATTATTATTCTTATGCTTTTAAATCTCCTGATTAAAATTCACCAAAATCATCCTCTTGTACATTTTAACTTTGCTATTTAATTTATACTATTGATTACTATTTATATTAATGTATTGTAATTTTTCAATATTTCTTCTATCTCAAAAATTGAAGCTCTATTCTTTGGATTTGGTTAAAGCATAATCCCAATCAAATCTATCATTTTTTTTGAATACTAAATTAATTTAATTGTTATAAATACTTTATTATCTTTTGGAATAATATAGGAAGCTTCAACAATAGCTAATTTTGAAGATTCTTAAAAAGGTGGATTGTAAAAGCACATTGTATATAAAATACATCCAAGCATCCAAATATCAACTTTTTCATTGATTTCATACTTTAAATATAAATCAGTCATTTCAGGAGGCCTATAAATTTCTGTTGTGTATTTGGCAAAATTCTCTTCATATTGAGAAATCTAATGTTTATTTGATTAACTAATTTTAGATATTATTAATACTTTAAGTCAATATTTTCAGTACTAGCAGAGCCAAAATCACATAGTTTAAATACTTTATTATGCAATAAGACATTTTCAACTTTCAAATCTCTATGTGTAATAGGAGGATTTTAGGTGTGAAGATATTTGATTGCTTAGACTAATTACTATGATAAAGTGATAAATAACTTTTAAGACTAGGAGTACTTATTATTCACTCAACCTTTTTTCATTGTATCTTTTTAGTAAATCAATTAATGTTCCACCTTCACACAATTCTAAAACCATATATGCAATAGTCTGATTTAATTTCTTATTAAATTTAATTATTCCATTGTATAATTTGACAATGTTAGGATGTTGAAGTTTTCTCTATTTTTAATATGAATATGCACAATTTACATGCAAGTCTAATTCCTATTAAGCTTATTCGATTGCTTCTTTACTTTGGCAAATAATTTTTTTAATAACGCAGAATTTTCTTGTTTTAGTTTCAATAGCTCTCCAAATAAAACCATAACCTCCTTCAGCAATTAAATTTAATTCATGATATTCCTAACCATTAATTTCATAACTTTCTGGTTATGGGCCAGAAGAACCTTATCCAAAGAGATTCATAAAGAAATTCATTTTTAATAAAATTATTGATAAGTATAATCAAAATTGCCTATTAATTGATTTACTTTTTGGATTATTTGCACATTTAGTGGAATGAGGAGCACTTAAATCTCGTGATCCTTTTCTTGAATTTAATTATAATAGTAATTAATAAGGATTAATTATAGTTTAAGGCATCCATTAATTATTTTAAGTTCTCTTTTACTCACTAATTTGTTATTTATTTGAATTCATAACTTTTAAACCTTCATGATCATAAATTGTCTAAATATTTCTTTAATAATTCAAAGAGAATATATTTGGTTTTTATTAACATGAATTTCTAATGGATGTAGGAGTTAATTTTTTTTATTACTCTAATCAAAATTATAAATTATTATATATTTACTAATGTATGATAAAATAAGATTGGCATTGGCTGGTGAAATTGATTATCTTTTAACAGCTATCATTGTTGTTTAATTTAATGAATCAGCATTTTAATTTGATTCTGTTCTAACTTTCTATTTTTTTACATTTGATGTAACATTTTAAGAATACATTTTACTAAATTCTTCATCTGAATCTAAACTATCTTAACGATGTGATTATTTTAATTATATTGATTTATGTAATTTCTCGTCTTATAAATAATAATGTCCTTTATTTTATTATGTAAGCATTTTCTTATTTTTACGACTTTAATTAGATTAAGATCTATTAGAATTCAATGTTTTCAGCATAGATTCATCTAAAAATCCATGAATAGGAGCTATTATATGTCGAATTATTCTAAATTACCTTTTTAAATTCTTTTAATTGGTTCTAATAATTTTGAATCAAAATGCACAGAATTAATATCTGCTGTTGATATTCCTCCATTCATTAAATGTCTCTTCATTAATAAAAAGTATGAAGTTGTAACATTATTTTATTTATTTGCATCTAAACAAATCTTTACATAATCTTCATTAAATCCTCTTTCCTTTAATTATGATACAATTATGTTATCAATAGGGATTCTGTGATATCCAATAATAATCCCTGGAGGAATAGGATGAGATCTCCGATACAATTTAAACCATGGATGAGATTTTATTTAATCTAAATTAAATCTCTTTTCTGGATTAATATTTAAGATTCCCTTTAGAAAACTTGTTCCTTCAGGAGACACAAAGTTAGGTACTTTATATTCTCCATTCAATATTTTTTTATATAAAGCAGAAGTGTTTACATCTTCAAATGGTAAATATCCACAAATTGATGCAAATAAAATCACTCCACATGACCATATATCAACTAATAAAGAATTATATTTATTCCCTTGTATCATTTCTGGTGCTGCATAACATGGACTACCACAAGCAGTCTTTAATTATTCTCCCTGTTTATATGTATTACTTAATCCAAAATCAACTATTTTTAAACTCTTTTGATAATCTAATAATAAATTTTCTGGTTTCAAATCTCTATGAACTATGTTCAATTTATGTATATATTCAATTCCAGATATTAACTCTTAAATAAATTTACATGCTTCAATTTCTGAAAGTCTTTATTAAATATTAATAAAAATATTACTTTTAATGCTTCACTATATAATCAAATAATTCACCTCCATCACAGAATTCCATAACCAAAAATATATATTTTTTAGTTTCAATTATCTTTTAATTATTTTATTCATTTATTACCTCATATAATTGAATCACATGTTTATGTCTAATCAATTTCAAAATATGTATTTCCCTTGACACTCTTTCAACATCAGCCACATCTATTATTTTTGATTTCTCCAAAATTTTAATTGCTACTTTCTCTTAAGTTATTTAATGAATTGCCAATTTTACTAAACCAAATGTACCCAATCCAAGAGTTTTAACTACTGTAAACCTAAACACCAACCTAACAGATAATCTCCTATCTATCGTTATTTATCAGATTCTTAATCTTATTCCTTTATAATCGATTTCCTACTATTAAATAATTTCATTAATTAAATTAATTCAATCCAAATGTAACAATAATAACCTCATGATATCTCACCATGGAATCAAAATAATGATGATCTTTAGACTGTTACTGAATAACAAGTAGATGAATTCAAAAACAGTTATGAAAACTTCCAACAATAACAGGATTAATATAAAAAATAGAAAGTTATAAAGGTTAACACCACTAATTGTAGAGGTGAAACAAGATTAGTACGTAAATTAATTGCAAAAAATAATTGGAAAGAAGTTTATAATGATGGAGATATTTGTTTACTAGGATTACCATTTAAATAATAAAATTATGACGAATATTTAACATAATCTGTTAACCGATTCCCAGGAATGGATTTACTGGCACATAAGACACAATCATCATTTTATTTAAATAAGTTTGCTTAATACTTTCCTGATGAATACGAATTCTTTCCTAAAACCTATATAATACCTGATGAACTTGATAAATTTTAATAGGAGTATAAAAGTACTCGAACTTACATAGCAAAACCTGATGCAGGATCTTAAGGAGATGGAATTTATATGATAAAAAACTTAAAAGACTTAAAAACTAATGAGAGTATAGTAATACAATAATATATCTCAAAACCTCTTTTAATAGATAAAAAGAAATTTGATTTAAGATTATATGTTCTTATAACATCTATTGACCCTTACTTATGTTATATTAATAAGGAAGGATTAGCTAGATTTTGTACTGTAGATTATGAAAAACCTAATGATAAAAATATAAGGAACCCTTTTATGCATTTAACCAACTATTCTCTTAATAAAAGAAATAACAATTTCTAAGTTTATAATGGTAAGAATATTTTGGATATAAATGAGGGAACCAAAAGAACATATACATCAATTAAAAAGAATTTAGAAATCTAAGGATATAATAATTAAGATATTGAAAATGAAATTGAAACTTTGATTATTTCATATTTAAAGAGTCTACTTCCTTTTCTTGTATTCAACTAAAAATTAGTCTTTCAAAAAAAAGTTCCAGAAATCAAATGCTTTTAAGTTTTAGGATTTGACATTTTACTTGATGAAAAAGGTAAACCATGGTTATTGGAAGTTAATTCAAATCCAAGTCTCTAAATAGAACATGAAGTATTTTCAGCAAATGGAAAATCTGTTTTTGAAGAATCTTTGATTGACAGTTATGTTAAAGAATTAGCTTTGGGTGATGCAATAAAATTAGCAATGATGTCTAAAGAAGATTAAGAAGAACTAACAGGATTTGAGAGTTATAGAAAATTAGATGTTGATTCAACTGAAACTATATTCTCAAAGATGATGTAAATTTATGGTTTTTTGTCTGGATATAAATTTCAGGAATATTTGACATCATCTAAATTCTAGAAATTAGCTACCTTTCCATAAATGATTTCTTAGACTTTTGTAAAATATGATTATGATTTGCTATTTAGGAAAATTATTTTGAGATCAAGTAATAATAATTTAATGGATTTCTTTCAGTTTATTAATGCAATTGAATAACTTGCTGGAAGATTAAACTAAGATATAGAAGAAATGCTAGATAGAGTAATTGAGAATTTTTGATAATTTATATATATTTTAATTCATAATTAATATTCAAACATTGACTAATTAAATACATATTGCATTTTACATATAGAGAAAATAATTATTTTATAAACACAAATTTTATATATACTAATCAAATAATTCATATCCTTTTATGTTAAATAAATTAAAATCCTATATATGATTAAAAATAAAATTGATTTTTTGTATAACCTTAATTTTTGTATAAATGGATAATCTAAATAATTTTTCTTAAAATCCTCTTTAAGTCAAATAAACTTGTGTGAAGATAATAATATTAATAAATGTCTATTTATCATTTTGGATTAATTGATCTACAATGGTTGATATTCTACTCTTATTGTAGTTCCATTAAGAAATTTTTTATTTTATTATTGACAATCGAATTCCTCCATAATCATTTTAATGAAGTGTAATTTTTCGATTAAGAATTATGGAGTAATGCATTCTCATTGAAGTTTAAATTTTCCTAATTAGATTTTTATCACATTGAAGCAGTAGTCTTTTGTTTTCTTCAATATTCCTCTTAAACCCAAAAAGAATACAATTTTATTATTTATAGTATAACTTTATTAAATAACAAAAGTAAATTTAATATCTGAAAAATCATGATAAAAATTTAAATATAGCTATGTTTTATATTAATAATCAATCATTTTAAAATGAAACAATTAATTTTCCTACATTTTTATTTTATTCCATTTCAGTATGTAATCGAATAATTTGATTGATTCCTTCTTCGTTCCACTATACTTTGGTGACAGATTGAATTGGAATAGAAATTTAACCATTTTCAATAATTGGCAAAATGGTCTTTGTAAAATCTTTAATTAGTTATGCCTTAAATTAATCAGAGCGTGATCTTATGTAATTTTAAACTTTTTATATACCTTAATGTAGAATTGATTAGATGAATTCTTTTTGCCAATAATGGAGCAAGATTGAATTTTTCAATTGAGCCTCCAGTTAATAAACCATATAAAATCCATTTACCATCTATACCCAATGTTTCTAAAGTCATTTGATAATTTTATTGGCCAACACAATCAAAAACTGCTGTAACTCCTTGTGGTTGATATTATCTTATTAATGAAATCTAATCTTTAATAGATTAATCTCTATGAACAATAAAATTAGTGTATTATTGTATTTTTTAAATTTTCATTTATGAACAACTTGCAATCCCAATGACTCCAAAATGATTGCATAATTATAAGGTAGCTTAGCCAACTCCTGAAGCTGCTGCATATACTAAACATGAATTTCCTTTTTGTAATTCTGATAATTTATATTACAAATATGCTGTCAAATAGATTTCACTAATCCCACCAGCCTATAATAATAAATTAATTATACAGCATCCAATGGTATATTAGAAGGAATATCTATTAAGTGATCTTTATTGACAGCAACATATTAAGCATATCCTCCTCCAGATAATATTCCCATGACTCTCCTTAATCTATTACCTTCTGCATCAAGTTCATAGCCAGCAAATTCCAATCCTAAAATATTTGTAACTCCTTTTGGAGGAGGATATTTGCCCTATCTTTATAGGGTATCAGCTCTGTTGATAGATGTTGAATGAATTTCAATTAGAGATTAATTTTAATTTAGTTTAGGTATTAAGGATTCTCCTAATTTAAGAACATTTGGTCCTCCAAATTCTGTCTGATTTACCTTTTTAAGTTGTAAAATCTTTCACTTACATGTTTCATAATAGATGGTATAACTTTTTTCATTATATTATTATATAATAAATTTAAGAAAACATTGAATTATTGTTACAAATTTGTCAATATAAATATTACTTGCTTTTGGAGAATACAAATTTTAATTGTAAAGGTATTACATTATTCTTCTATAATCACAATAAAATTTATAATAAAAAAAACTACAGATGTGTAATAACATTTAGATATTAGGCAAAACAAACATCAAAAATATGTAAAATTAATAATATTACTAAGAAATTTGATTTAAAATAGAACATATTTCTTAGTAATACTATATTATTGAGAATTTAAATTTAAATTATTTCTATGTAAACAAAGATAAATTGTATATAGTGTAAATAAGCTCATATTTTATATTTTTAATCTTTCTCAAATGAATTAAGGATTTTTTTTTTAATGCTAGTTAAAAAATATTGTGTTTTGGCAAATAAACCCTAATTTTTTTATGCAGACTATCATAAATGAATTATTATTACATTTATTTGATGTTGCTATAATTTTTATATATTTTCATCTTATATTTACTGAAGTTTTTTCATTTATTTTTACATCATATCAAATGTTTTATTAGGAATTTTCCATTATGCTGAACTTCCTCTTCTATGATATCTACTCTCTGAAAATTATTTAGCAATTTCTAAAACTCTATTTTTCATTTTGCCAAAAATTTAATGTTATGATAAATGCTATTACTAAGATTGATATTGCTAAACTTTCTAAAAAATAAACAATATCTATTACCTCTAAATTTTCTGCCCAATGAGGAACCTTCTTATTATTACAATATAATCTCTTCTTTTTAGGAGTAAATTAATTTTTATTTTCTAATTGTTAAAAATTCTGTTGAACATTTATACTATTTGTACAAAAGTCTTCTGGAAATGGAAAATCAAACACTGAAGATTAAAATTAAAATTCACAATCCCGTAATAAATTTTCATCTTCAATACTACTGCTTTTCCATTTATATGAATGATGATCCAAATTAGATGATTCATTAGTATTATAAGATGTAGCTTTATATTCAACTGCAGAACTGTCATACCATTCTGATTTTTTTGGAGATGTTTATTTTTATTTTTATTTTTAATATTATTCCACATTTAAGACAATAAATGGCTCATTAAAGTTTGCAAAAGTATCCATTTGATTTGAATCTTCTTATTGATATCCATCCATCATCTCAATAGATTTCAATTTTGGAATTAATTCTCCTGGATCAACTTAATCAATAAGGAGCATTAATTCCTTTTATTCCTATGCTTCTTTCTCTTTATCAACCTTAATTTAAGATAACTATTATGAAAGAAGTGACTATTTCTTTTGTTAGATTGGAGTGTCATTATTCAGATTTTTATTATGTGGATGCTCTTCTATTATTTAACTATTATTTTTTGATTTATAAGCACTCATGCTACTTGAATTAGTTGATCTTACAGATAAATTTGGGTTACAATTTTCTTAACACATCAAATTTTCAATTCTAAATTAATCTAATTGTTCATTTTCTATTCCATTTTGTTATTGATCTTTATAGCATTCCCTCGTTTTTGAATCTTTACCATAATCTTCATCAAATTCTTCTATAACCGCATCTAAATGTGACTGCTTTTAAGATTGCATCATAATTGAATTGATAATCTTCAAAGTTTAGTCTACACTCTCTATAACACTATTTGTAACTAAAGTCATTCTCTATTGAGTTTAGATAGTGATCTAGGAAGCTGCAGCAGCAACATGGATGGATAGAGCTAGCACTTCTTTTGAAATGTCTTGTGTCATTTAAATTTAAATAAAATAACAATAACAAGCGCAATAATCGTAGGCTCATCTTGATTTATATATATGTACTCTGAATATATTAATAAGTAAATTAAAATGAAACCACATAGTATTCTTACAATTATAATTGCAAATAGATGAACCACCTCTAAATGTTAAGAATTTACTATATTAAAATAACTCTAAAATTTCAGATGAAATTTCTAATATAATTTAGACCTTATTTCTGAGAAAATAATTGAACACATTAAGAAAATGTTATTTACTAAGTATTATATGTATTTGTCTTATTACAATATCACTAGATATCAAAATCATTTAATCTGATATTTTGTTCTGTAATCAACTATTGAAATTCATTCAATTTTAATAGTTATTACTTTATATCGAATTTCATTTTAATTTTATGCAAAATTAATCTTGGTAAATCTCTTGACATTCTTTTCTCTACACATTTTGTAGGCTATATAAATTATTAATTTAATTGTTAAGAATTAATTCTGAATCAACTTGTTTATACATTTATTTAATGATATTTTCAGATCCTTCTTTGAACTAGCACTTTTTAATTCATCATTTCTTTGATATTAGCATTTGTTTTTTATTGGGATTTTCTCTCTTAAATATTTCTTATCAAATCTTTGAATTCCTTTCTTAATAATTCATGGAGCTTAAACCATGATAATAGGTTGCACCTTTACTAAATTTAATCAGTAATTTTAAATAAGATTTGTGTCTTATTCAATATAGTTTTGTATAAGATTACAATTTATAGCTCCTATTTATGTCTATAGTTGTCTATAATATTATTATATTACCTTTTGCAATACTGCCATTTAAAGAATGAATTATAATTTATAAATATTATATATATATTTATTAACATGATTGTCATTTTTATTATTCATTTTGGAATTTAATATTTGAATTGCAAAGTTGTTACTACTATTAAATCCATCTTAACATCATCATTTATTATTCTTATGTCATAATTGGATAGGGCATGTAATTTGCATCCTAATTATATAATTATGGCATTTAGGCTAATAAATTTTATTATTGTTGTTAGAAGAATAGCATTTATTGCATAACAGCAGCTTAATATTACTATTAATCAAATTATTTAAATTATTGTTATTATTTTAAGTTCATTTATTGCATTTATTATTGATATTATTGATATTATTAATATTGATATTATTAAGATTGATATTATTATTATTATTAATATTATTATTATTATTATTATTATTATTATTACATTTAAAATTATGGAATTTGATTAGTTAATTATTACTTTTGATTTTTTTACTATTTATTGTTGTTATTATTTTTATCTTAATTCTTGCTTTATTTATTTAATTCTGACTAAACAATCTTTTGAGTGAATCTTTTAACAGAATAATTTGCTTAAGCGAACTTCATTACAATTTGTCCATGATTATTTAATTGATTATTATCATGCAATTTACTTAATAAAGCAATAAATTCGTTTCTTTATTATTGTTCTAAGTATTCGAATAACCTCTATATGGGATAGTTAGCAAATTGATCATTAATCAATTTCTTAAATGAACTATAAATATATTATGATATTTTAACTACCTCTCAGAAATAGAGACTTCTTCTTCCCATAATTTCAATCTCCACTAAGGACCTGCATATATAATAGCTTTTTCTGCTACATTACTACCATACTTATCCATAGACATTGAGATGAAGTCTTTAATGAGATATTGATCCATTAATAATCTTTTATGGGCTTCTTGTCCTTTTTCCAATATTTATTAAATAATATAGTTAGCATACTATCTTCTAGTTAGACAAGAACAGTTTTCGATAGCTCTAACTATAATGTTATTACAAATTGTTTTAGTTTAGATATCAAATTATTTTGGATAAATGTCAATTATTTTATTGACAATAAGACATCCATATTGATCTGTAGATAATTCGAACTTTTCTTTATTATTATTATTGAGAATCTAAGAATAATATTCTATTATACATATTTTGATAGAATTTAGAGTAGTTTCAATAAATTGTTACCATCCAAGATTTCTAAACTCTTTTAAATAATTTGATTAGCAATTTTATCAACAAAAATTTTCTTCATTTAACCATTGTCTTAATGTATAAAAGAAAGATAATTCTCCAGTTATTCTTGAGAATCTTATGGATTAATTGTCATAATTTCTAAACCCTTTTGCATAACTTTACAAGCATAGAGATCTTTAATGAGTTTATGTATTTAATTATAGATTCTATCTAATATAAGATTTTTATGGGATGGTGGACCTAAACAATAAATAATAGAAACCTTACCAACTTCTATGATTTTTTCAAGTATATAATGTTTGTATTTATCTAGACTAAAATTTTCAATATCATTTTTAATATAAGTATTGAATACGAATTCTTTTTCCCTTAAAGTGGCATTCTAATATTCTAATTACATCTTTCTAGAATTTTTAGTCAGCTTCTCATGACTAAGATATGATGACCTAATCGTTTTAAAAATTGAATATACATGTCAGCTGTAAATACCTAGGTAAGTGAGGGTTTGAATGAATCATTAAGCAAGACTTAATTTAACTACTAATTAAGTTCATCAAACTCATCATCTTAAAATAAATTAAATTAAAATTACCATCTTGATGCAGTTGGTCTTCAAAAAATTATGCACAGAACGCTTTAGAATTATTTTAATTCTCAAAGAGTGTAGGAGTTGCTGTGGAACCACTTTGAGAAGGATGACATTTCAATTCATCATCATCTTTATTGAATTCAACAGGGATATGAGGATTAGCCATATTTTAGAATATTTATTAATAATAATAATAAAAGTTTTCTTGAAAATCAACCCCAAAATTCCATATAATTTATAAAATAAAATGATAATTTAGAACAAATTGATCCTTTAGAACTAAGTAGTTGCATAAAAAAAAATAAAAAATCAAATCTTATCTGTCCAACCCTCAGGAATTATTTGCACATTAATCTCTTCACTACAATTAATTAGCTTTCCAGTAATCCATTCTCCAAATTTCTTCTTTCCTTCTTTATTTATCATAATTCCTTTTCCATGTTATTTGCCATCGAACCAGTAACCCTAATATTATTTGCCGTCAGCCCATACAAAAATTCCAAAACCACATTTTTTATCAAATTCATATTCTCCATCATAATACTTTCCCTCTTTCCATTGATATTTGCCTCTCCCATGCATTTGATTCTTATTCCAACTTCCGTTATAACACTATAGATATATTAATTAAATTACCCTACCATCTGACCATTCATATCTTCCTTAACCATGAATCATATTTTCAAACCACTCTCCTTCATACAAACAACCCTAATTCCACTTATATATTCCTTATCCATGTTTTTTACCATTTATAAACTATCCCTCATAAATTGATCCATCTGGCCACATCTCCTTTCCTATCCCATTAGCTTTTCCTTGCATAAATTGTCCACTATAAATAGGTCCTCTATTAAAATAATAGACACCATTTCCTTGAATAATATTATCCACCATGTCTCCTTCATAAATATCCCCATTTATTAACCATAACTTCCCTTTTCCGTTTGCTTTTCCATTCACTATATTTCCTTAATATTTAGATCCATCAACTAAAATAATCTCTTCTCCTCTTAGTTCTTCAGTTAAAGCAATTTCTTTAATTTCTATTGATGCAGATAGTTTTCCATCATTTTAATCATAAGTATCTTCTTTTCTAAACATTCTTCTTCTATTAAAATTAACTAAAGAAGGAGGCCTGTCTTTCATATATATTATAGTAAATACTATGTTTTTTAACTTCGTCCTCCTCATCTAAAAAGGATTACTCTACATCAGGACTCTCATCTCCCAAATCTTCATCCATGTTTTAAATATCAAATTCTTCTTTCGCTGAAAAAGCTTTGCATTTCAGGCATGCTTATCCCATTTTAATTTTTATATTTTAATTTAATTGATTAGATTCAAACTTTTAATGCGATACATGAATATTTGACTGTTTATATAGTAAATTTATGAAAAAAGAAATGTACAAATTCATCTTAAAATGCAAATTAATTTAATCGTCATTTAAAAACTAAATTAATTTAATATATAATATTTATCATATAATAATAAAATCAAAAATGTGTACCATCTTTTGTCTTATGTGGAACCTTAGTGAAAGTGATAGGTTTTGAATGAGAAAAATAATTGTGTTATGAAGAAGTGACAATTTTATTACTCAAAGGTGCTAAAGGCATTGGAGACATCTAATAATCAATAGAGTTGCTAATCTAAATTCTTTGTGCTGAGGCAGATCGATCTATATAAAGAGACCTTTAGGACTCTAATAATTGGTTATACTTTTCCTCTGCTGTCAGTTTCTTTTAATTTATGATCTTCTACCTTGGAGATAATGAAATATTTAGATTTCTTTAATCTAAAAATAAATATTATATTTAAAACGTTCTAGTGTTGATGATCTTTCTTTGTAGAGATCCAAAGAAACCTATTTAATTGATCCTAACGTATTTTTTTATTTATGCATTATCCTCTATTTAATCTATGTACCCACTCCTAATCTTTCAAATATAGGAGTTCTCTTCTTAAACCAATGGATAAGAGTTTCAATAAATGAATGTTCTCTTATACCATTATGTTATTGATTAATGTATTAAATTTGTTTGATACCAGTATAAGCCTTAAAAAGTTTTTCAGTTTATTCAGGTGGTACTATTGCATCCTACTTAGAAGTCACAAAAATAGCTGGACATTTAATTTATGATATCTTTTTTAAGCAATTAATTTCATCTAAGTCAAATCCAGCTTATTTTTTGAGCTCATTTGATACAAATGTTGATAGACTTTTCAAAATGAAATTAGGAATTTTAGTTCTACTTGATGCCATTTATAATATCACCTAATTAAATTGAAGTATTTATTTACATCTAATAAACTAACAAAAGGACTATCCAAAATCATTCCTTTAATAAGTAAGTTATTGAATTTTTGCATATATTATATAGCAATAGCAGAACCCATAGATCTACCCCATAGAATTATTTATTTATATGATGATTAGAAATGAGTAATAACAGTTTATAAATCTCCTACTTCTCTATGTCCATAAGTCACTATCTCTCCATCAGACATTCCTGATCCAGTGAAATCAAATGATATTAAACCAAATCCATTTTTAATAATCATTGATACATATTTACTCACTTCCATTCTAGAACCATTGGCTGTATGTAAATAAATAATGCAAACATCACTTTTTTATTACCCTATGTATTAACTAACTTTGATCACTTCTTATCTAGGATTGATGATATCAAAATCTTCCCTTATATATTAAGGTTCCTCTTAAATTTAAAAAGAAGCTGTTCATAAACTTATGTAAATATACACAAATCATATATGGTATATTCGGCTCTTGCTGGTCTAATAATTTATTGGCAAATTTGATTCAATCCATTCTGGAAATACTTCATTCGTTAATTAAAATAAAATATATATAATAATGAAATAATAAATTAAACAAGATGAGTCTGCACAACCTATGATAATTCTCTAACCATCCTAATATAAGTTTATGATTTTTATGGATACTTCCCTGTAAAAAGATGTTGATAAATTATACAATAAATAAAATAGACAGATGTATTAAATTAATTCTTATTCCATATTAGAATTGATAAAGAGAGAGCTGAAAAAATTAAATCTGTTATGGATAATGTGAAAGGATTAAGAGAAATCATCAATGATTATTAGATGCAATAAAATGAAATAGATAGTCTTAAGTTGTAATAACAAAATTAGATTAAAGCAATTTTGTCAAAAGAATAAATTATAAAAAATATTGAAGATACTTACATGCAATAAATGGAAGAAGTAAATTGACTCCATTTATTCATAGATTAAAAATAATTATGAGTAGCGTCAAATTGATTTGATAAAAGAATGTGAATAATTAAAACTTAGAAATAAAGAATTAGAAGAAATCAATATAAAATATTTATCACAAAATGATTTATTACTAAAAGCAAACAATCAGTTTTAATAAAGAGTTAATGAATTAGAAAATAAACTCACTTTGGAAGAAAAGAACAACCTTATGACATCTTTAGAATTAGAATAAATGAAAGAAATAAGAGCAGGAGCATTATTTATTTAAGGAGCTTATAATATATTAAAATAATAATATTAAGATAGTAACATTTATACTCTTTTGACTAAGAAATCAAAATTTACTATCTTATAATTTTTAGAACCAAAAGATATATTTACTTTAATGTTGACAAGCAAACAAATGTATTTTATCATTTAAAATAATCGATATTTATTAAATTATATTGTTAAATACAGAACCTAGGTTTTAAACAAAGAAATTAAGTATTTAAAAATAGAATCGAAGTAATTCAACCATTTTATTTAGTTATTTTAATGATATGGTATATAAAGTGCCAGAAGAAATCATTTAAATTGGAATTGCTAAATTTTTAGTTTTCAAATTCAATGTTGGATAATATATGCATGAAATATTTAATGATGCATATGAATTAATTGAGGGTAAATTCCAAAATCAATAACCAATTTAATAATAATAATAATTATCATAAAATGATTCTGTTTATCAGAATGAAGATTTGCTTGGTTTAGGAGAAACAGATGAATAATAATAATAATAAAAATAATAGATTTCTACTACTAAAATTAAACCTTAAATAAGTAATCAAACCTAAATTTAAAATAAAAATAACAATAATTTTTCCACTTAGTCTTAATCAAACAAATAAGCTTAATCCTTAAGTGATTTGTCTCTCAAACTTCAATAAGATTATAAGGATATTGATTAAATAATCCTAGAATCTTTATAGGTTCCATTTCTTAAAGCCTAAATTATATAAACAAGAAGAGAAATGGTTGATCTAGTTAAGAAGAGTTTATAAATTAACCAATAATTATTTTAAACTGGTAGAAAGTGCATTCCAACACCAACATATCAACCAAAATTTACAATTTAGGACTTTATGTAAGCCTTACAAATGACTTTCTCTAAATTTGTAGCTCATGGACATTATTTGCACTTGGAATCCTAATAATTATAATAATTATGTAATTACTTCTCTAAACTTCTACTATAATAACATAAATAAATTTATTAATTAAAATCTATAATAGATGATTAGAAGGTTGAATTAGATTCTTAAAAAGAAATGAAGTATTATATACAAGATAGAGCAAAAAGATTTGAAGAGAGAATCATTAAGGCTGAAGAATAGATTTTTACTTTAAATAAAATAAATTTTGATTAAAAATAATTAATTTAATTATTGTAAAAAAAAGAAAAAGAGTTGGAAGACTTAAATATAGAAAAGGAACAAAAAACAAAAACATTATTTTAAGCAGTTAAATAAATTAAAATAGAAAAAGATTAAATAGAAATTAAATTAAATTAAGTATTAACAAATTTCAAAAACATGAAAAGTGCACTTAATAACATAGTATGATATTTTAATTATTATATAATTTAACATTATATTACCAATATAAATAAATCACTATTCTTTAATTAAACAGAATTTTGAAATTCAAAAATGTCATGATATTCTATATTTGATTATCAACTTAAATTAATTTGTTTTAGAAAATTATTTTCAAATATAAAGTTAATTATTAAGATACAAAAATACAATAAACAATAATTAAAATTCATTTTAAAAGGCATTTTAACAGTTGTTCAGCTTAATTAAGTGATTAAGTTTAGATTTATTATTGATTACTCTAATAATTAGATGTCAAAATAGTTTATCTTCTTTCTAATTAATATATAGCATTTGATCGTTTAATTCTATTGTAAAATAAATCCATTAGGTTTTGGTGTGATATAAAATCATATTCTGCCAATTCTGGAACATCATATATAATTTCATTAACTGGTTCCTATTCTAATGAATACTGGTACACATCATATTATTTGCAGCAAAATCTTTAAATTTTATTAAATAAATCTTTTTAATAAAATTTGATATAATGATATAATTAATCATTATTTTTTACACTTGAAAATACTGAACTGCAATTTGTAGATGTTAATGAAATTCCTGATGTTCCTAAGCTTTCTGCTACAATATTCTCAGATGAATTATTTATATCATCATCCATAATAGAGATTTACTTAAATAATGATTTTATTTTCAATTAAACATTATATTGTGATAATAAATGGTATTTAAAGTTCTAAACTTCATTACCAAAGAAATTATTCTAAATATTTTAATCCTCAAAATTTTTAACTAAAATTTTTGACATCTATTAACTTTCTTAATGAAATTGCTTAATTTCACATTTGAACTGTTCAACTCTAAATGCAGATAACAATTCAAATATATAATAATCGTATACATACTATCCAAATATATAAATTAATAATTCCTCATCTTATTGATACTCAATATTTAATTTAGGGGTTAAATCTATTGATAAATTAATTAATTAATTAAGTTCTTAGCAATATTAAAAATTATAATAACCATACTTTTGAATATTATTTTGATTAGTACTAATATCATTAAGATATTAAATATATTATCTCAACAACTAAGATTTATTGTTTTTATTTCTAGATTCTATCATTTATAATCTAAAGTCTTCTCTTAACTTAACAATCAGTTCTCCTTTATCAGCTTTCTTCATCCATTCACATACCATGAAATGTCGAATAGTATATTTTGGTAACTTATATTAAGGCAAGCTTTCATCAATTATTTTATTAAACAAGAATATTAGATCAAATGTCTAAGTTTCTACTGAACTTATCCATCCTTAATAATGTTGCCAAATTTAAATAAATTATTCTAAGTTACATCTTGAGAAACGTATTTCCAGGTATTGACAAAATATTTTTACATAATCATGTAAATTATATATTAACATCAGTAGTTCTGGTAATTATGTATGAATTTCAAATCCCTACCTCACTCTTAATAATATATCTGCATTATTAGATGCAAAGTGTAATGCTTCAATGTAATCAACAGTCTTAATTATTTATTTTTATTCATTAAGTTAATTTTCATAATATAGAATGGCTTTCTAAAATCCACTATAATTTATTTTCTGTTCTATAAACATTGGGAATTACTTAATCTAATATCTCACACTTTTAATTGCTTCTCCATAAGGTAATGTTCTTATTGGAATACTCATTACACTTTATAAAATTAATTTCCAATTTTTAGATTAAATTAACTCACATTTAACATTTAAGAGTCTTTAACACTCTATTTAAAAACAACCAGAGGTTTAACTAAATATTTAATATGTTGTTTTAGACACTTAAAGGAGATTGTTAAACTCTTAAACATTTAAAAAGCATGTAATCAGCGATGCAGTTTTTTAAGATAACTTTGAAAAGAGACTAAATATATATTTTAAATGTTTACATATCCTTCTTTATTACAAATAACTTCTTAAATTGTTCCTTTTTCTTGCTTTTAGGTTTAGGATGATTTTTATGTTATGATTAGTTATTTCCCATTTTGTATAATTAAAAATTAATATAGAAATTATCAATTTTATAAATCAATTCAAAATCGTGAAGGTCTAATTTCTATGGAATTTGATAAAATAGTAAATTTTTATAATGGTCCTCTACTAATTTATTATTCCCAATTAGTATCATCCATTTCTATTCCTGTAACAAAATATACTGCAATCTGATTATTTGAAATTACTTTTACATTGATAAGTTTTCTTATTAAATAAATAACCACTCATACCCATCACTCTCTTAAAGATATTCATTCATAACATCCATTATTTGATCTCTGATTAATTCAACATTATCATAAGGTTTACATTAAACCCTTAACATTTTGAATCTATAATTTAACAGTGGACTTGTTATTTTAATCATACTAAATAAATTAATTACAATATGCATACTTTTCAGACTTTATATTTTACTTAACTAAATGAATAACATACTGGAAAATAAAAGTGATTCATGTGATTGAGGAATACAGGCCTCTTAAATATTTAGATACTTTAAAATTCATATAATTCTATGACTTAAAATAAGATGAATTAAAATTTATGGTTATAGCATAAGAAATAAATGTTTATTCAATAATCTTTATCCCAATTAGGATCTCTTGCTTTTTCTGGTTTATATATATTATTGGTTGTTGTTGGATCATTCTAAGGATAGAAAAGATTGATACCTTAATTTCTTCAGTTATAAGTTTCCCATTCTAGATTGCTTTTTAGATTTCTTTATCACTCTATAGTTTGCTTTTAGGTGGAAGGTAGGGAGGTTTTAAATCTCTGTTCATTAACGAATCATAATCAAAGTGTTCAAAAAATGAATTGTTTTTTAAACTTGCATATGATGATCCTAATCTTAATTCAGGAGTTTTGCTTAAAAGTTATTCAATTAATTTCTTAGCTTTTCGATCTTTAAGGACAGAAGGAAAGCTCAAGGATTTCTTTTAGATTTCCTCATAGATAGCATATCTAAATAGTTTAAATCAAGAATTTACGGATCATCTGCATCTTCTGCATAGGGTACATTACCACACATAAATTCATACAAACATATACCTATAGACCATAAATCAACGGAATATGTGTATCCTTTTCCATATATTATTTCTGGTGCCATATAATGAGGAGTTCCAATAATAGTATATGTTCTACCATTCTTATTTTTAAGGTTTTTAGCTGTTCCTAAATCAATTAATTTCATAAATCCCTTAATAATAAAATTGATTATATACTTTATCATCAACCATTATATTTTCTGGTTTAATATCTCTATAAATGATATTATTGAGATGGAGATATTCCATACATAATATTAATGATCCAATATAAAATTGTGAATCATAAGTATTTAAAAGTCCAATTTCTCTAATTACATCAAACAATTCCATTCCTTTAATATATTCTACTAAAAAGTATATATAGGTTTTATCTTAAAATGTCTTAACAAAATGCATAATAAGTGGGAAATTAGCAGTTTACAATGTTGATTTTTCTTAGGCCAAATGCTTTTCTAAATTTTATTCAATTATTTAAACTTTTGATATGCACTTAAGAGCATAGTTTTTCTTATCATTTTTATTATGAACTAGATAGACATTACCAAATTATCCTTGTCCTAATTTCTTTATTGAGATTAATTCTTCTAATTTAAAATGGGCATATTAATCTTTTTTTCTCCTTCTTCTTTTTAATGAATCTATCATGTGCTTTCTCATTTTTTAAAAAGATTTACTCTAAAGTACCACCAATAATTTCAAAAAAGACTTTAATTTATATCTGACTTATCAATCCATCTGATTTCATTATTAAAGAATCAGTTAAATTTTAATTTTATTATTCCAAAAACTTATCACCAAACATTTATCCTTTCTCTATTGATTATTATCCATATTAAATATTTGCAGTTAAAACAACAATCAAATGAGTACATTATTAACCTTTCTCTATAATCACTTCTCCTTATTTATATTATTTTTATTCCATTGTACTTACTATCCTTTCTACTTAAAGCTTTGTAAGTTATTTCAATATAGGATGACGTTCAAATGCCCATCTTTATAAATTCAAGAACATAATAGTCTATATTTTATCTCCCAAAATTCTTGTTAAATCATCTCTTGATAATGCCAATAAAATGACATCTTTATGTGCTTTTGCTGTTGCACCTCTAACAGAATTACTTTATAATGCTTATTCACCTAAAGAATCTCCCTATTACATTATTCTCAACTATTTCCCTCCTTTAGAAATTTCAATCTCTCCTTTTTTTATGATAAAAAACGAATCTGCTTAATCTCCTTCATTTACTATAATCTCACCAGCTTTAAAATTAAGTGTTATCAGAACTGATGTAATTGCAGTTCTTTAATCATCAGTAAGAGATTCTATTTAATTATTTAATTTGAATACCAAAAAATTGAACTTTTTGTATAAACTCTTTATTTTATTCGTAATCTTTCAAAGAGATTTCTTCAATCACTTTTCTAACTGTATTTCTATCTATGGCCCAAAAGGCACAATCTAAAAAATTACTTACATTTAGTACCTCCTATTGCTTTCACTGAAGCTGATCTTGGAGCATTATATAATAATGCTAATTCACCAAATGCTTCTCCAGATTTTAAAGTTTTCTTTACATCATTATTTATTATAATTTAGCATTAACCTCTTTCAATTAAAAAATATGAACTTCCCTTATCTCCCTATTTAAATACCATCTCTTAATCTTTCACTGTACAATAGAACATTTTATCAATAACCTTTACTCAAAATAATATTCAATTTTTGATACATGTCATCGCCTTACAACTGTGCAAATATAAAACTATTCGAAAATGCATTCAATAATAGTTAAAAATCAAAAGGACTTTTTACTTTATCTTGTTTTTAGATATTTTCATATATTACTTCCTAATCAATAACAGCTGCTATTTATGCCATTTTTTTATTTTCTCTTCTTTTTAACTATAGAACTATTTTTATATAGTACTTCTTAATTATTTTCACTTCTCAACTTTTATCCATCCTAATTATTTTATTATTGTTTTTAATCGTCTGTTATAGAGTCTTATTTTAAATCATTGACATTATCTTATTTATGAATTGCTTATTTTCTTTGCTCATTAATTTCAGTTTTTTTATTTAAATCTACCTCATTTTCCTCTGGTAACTAAACTTAAGGTTTACAAATATTCCCCATTATGATATATTAATATTTATCACAATAAAATATTGTTAATAATAATGAATTAAACTATTTTATTTAATAATCAATCTTTCATGATCCCACATCCTATTTAATTTAATATTTGAACTAAACCAGGATAAAACAACCATTTAGTTCTTTCATATTATATATACTGAGAATATTTAAAATTTATTAAATTATATTATATTAAAAATTTAAGATCTTTATCAAATACAATCCCCAATTATTTAAATATTTACCAGTTATACCACTCCCATCTCAATATTCTTCAGCTTTCCATTTGATTAATTATAAATCTTAAATTAATTGTATCTTACTATATAAATTTTATTTAATTATAAATGCATTTTTGATTATAATAAATCCTATATTCTGTAATATTATCAATAAAATAATGAAAATTATAATTTTCAGTATTTATTATAATAAAAATTTATTATATTCTTGTTTTTATGGCATAGGTGTTTAGTACATTGTTATTTTTGTAATACATCCTTTTTAAGAGTATTGCTTATTTAAGATATCAAAACATAATAAACTTGATCAATTGTTTAATTAGAACTAATACATCTAATTTGATTTAAATTAATAAATAATATTAATTACTAATAATTTAGACTGTTTAAATATTTTTAGTTAATAAAGCATTAAATAAGAAACAGTTTATAAATTCTTGAAGAAGATACATTATGAAAAAATATAAACATGAAGATAGTTGAAATTTTTATTTTTTTGATAATAACTGATTAGAATAAAAGTAATTAATATATATATTTAATCCTTTAATTAGTCTGTTAAGATTAGTAAATAAATATAAATAATAAAGTTAAATTAGTTATTACTGAATAATAATTGAAGCACCCATTTATTTTAGCTTTTAAGAACATTTATTTAATTGATCAAATTAACTATGATTAATCTGAAGTATGAATAATATAAAATCAAGCTAATGAGAAATTATGAGTGTTTTACTAATAGTATATCAAGAGAAATAAAAAATAGATTATAAATTAATATACATAAATAAAAAAAAAATAATGAAAAATTTTAGTTTTTTAATAATATAAACGATAATTTGAGAATAATTAAGTAGTTGAATGAGTAATTTGAATTTAAATAAATGACAAAAGGTTTAATGGAATAATTAATTTTGGAGAAATGTATAATTAAAAGTAGTTAGAAATGTTTGAAGTATGAATTTCATTAGAATTTGGAATAATTACTTTGATTATGAATATATATATATTATTTATTATATAATGTCAGACGAAATCGAACCTCATATATTAAAAAGATATGAGATAGTTAAAAAGATAGGAAAAGGTGCTTATGGAGTTGTAATAAAAATATATTGTATAAGTTAAGGTATGGAAAGCTATAGACAAAAGATTTAAGAATACTTGTGTTGCATTGAAAAAAATATTTGATGCATTTTAAAATGCCACAGATGCTCAACGAACATTTAGAGAGATTATGTTCCTTTATGAATTGGATCATCAAAATATTATTAAATTATATAATGTTCATCGAGCAGAAAACAATAAAGATATATATTTAGTATTTGAACATATGGAAACAGATTTACATGCTGTAATTAGAGCAGGTATATTAGAAGAAGTTCATAAATAATACATAATATATCAAATACTGAAGAGCATTAAATATATGCACTCAGCAGAATTATTGCATAGAGATTTGAAACCTTCAAATATTCTGTTAAATAGTGATTGTTCTGTTAAAGTTGCTGATTTTGGTTTAGTAAGATCAGTAGCATGTCGTTAAGATGCTCCATCTCCAATATTAACTGAATATGTAGCAACAAGATGGTACAGAGCTCCTGAGATTTTATTGGGATCTCATACATATACAAAAGGAGTAGATATGTGGAGTGTAGGTTGCATTCTAGGTATCAATAAAATTAATATATATAAAAGGGGAATTATTGACAGGCAAACCAATATTTCCTGGCAATTCAACATTAAATTAATTAGATAGAATATTACAATTGACAGGCAAGCCATCTACTGAAGATATTGAAGCAATACAAAGTCCCTTGGCTTCAACTATGCTAGAGGCAATCAATCCTCCATAAGTGAAGCCAATTCATTAATTGTTTCCAACTGCAAGTGATGATGCCTTGGATTTAATGTATCGTTTATTAAAATTTAATCCAAACAAACGACTAACAGCTGAAAAAGCATTAGCTCATCCTTATTTTTCAAAGTAATAAATACTAATAATATAAATAGGTTTCACAATGAAGTAGATGAGCCATCATCAGAAAAAATAATTACTTTAGCTATTGATGATAATTAGAAGTTCTCAGCAAATGAATATAGAGACAAATTATATGAAGAAATTGCCACAAGGAAAAGATATAGTATAAGAAATTAGGAAGACCTAAATTCTTAATTGCATTCTCCTCCACCTGTGTCTGATTCCAATCAAATTAGAGAAAGACCATAAACACAAGAAATTAAATCATAATAATAATAATAATAATAATAATAATAATAATACTAATAATAATAATAATAATAATAATAAGATAGTACCAAATTATTGGATTCTGCTAAATAATAAGATTCAGCTAAGTGTTATGATTCTGCCAAATAGGATCCACTTAAATTAAGAAATTCAGGAAGATCTAATTCGAAATAATCCAAATTTGTATAATCTGCCTTAAATGGACTTATCAATCCTAGATAAAGTTCCAAACCAACTAAATAATTCATATAAGCTTAATAACAACCTAATAAAACATATGCTCCTTCTTTTCCTAATACATCATCAATCACAATCTAAAAGAATGTCTCATATACTTAAACAGAGCCAAAAGTTACATCTTAGCAACTCTATTAATAATATTACAAATTATTAAATGCAGCCTAAGACAAACTATAAGTTAATTAAGAATCTGCACAATCCTAATAAAAGGTTAAAAAAGGACTAAGTGCCTTGTTGGGTTCAAATTAAAGTTTGATTAGATAATCTCAGAATAAACAGAAAAAGTGATCTTATAAAAATATTCATAATTGACATTATTTTTACTTCCTCATTTTAATATTATCTTAGTATTTTCAATATCCATGATATTAATAGTTAATTTATTTTTTTCTATATTGAATGATCAAAAAATTTATATTATAAGTTTCATTTTTAATTCATTATTTTTGTATATGTAAATAAATATACAAGGGAGAATGTTTGTGACATCATAAATATTAGGATGCTATGTATAATATATATATTAATAATTTTATAATATTTAATTTAATGATTACCATTTGTAATGATGAATTGATGCCAAATAGATTATATCTTTTGAAATAAGAAAAATTAATTATTAGGAATGAATAAGAGCATGGATTATCATTTATATTACAATAACAAGAAAGTAAAAAATTGAAATTAGGAGAATAACATATTTTTGATTGCAAACCTGGTAACCATTATCTTATATGCAAATAATTAAATTTAAAAGCTGAAGTGTATGTTTTCAATACTCAAATTGATAGAGATAGATTCTTAAAATACTAAGAAGAATTCTAAGCTACTAAATCTGAATAATAATATGATAGTGATGATATAACCAATGAAAATGATGAAATATTAAGTGAGGCTATAGGAATTTTACCTTAAAAACAAAATAAATTTATTAAATGGTACACTGCAGATACATCATCAACTTATTATTCAAAAAAAGAAAATCAATCAACAACTTCTGATGTTAGTGAATAATTATTACCTGAAAAAAGAGGAAAAAGAAAAGGATCAGATCCTGTAATATAAAAATCTGAATTAATGATGCAACAACCAAAAATTCAAAGAACAACAAATTAAATTAACAATTTACTTAAAATCTAATAATTTGCTAAGACCTTTACTAATGAATAATATGATATCGATTAAGAAGAATTAAATAAATTGAAATAAAATTGGGATATACAAAAATTTATTAATGAATATTTGATTAATTAATATGCATATTAATGAATCTCAATTCTCATTTTATATGATTTGTGATAATTAAGGATATTGATAATTTAGATTTTTATATTCATCTATCAAAGATGATATTTTGTATCCTTCAATAGTTTTGAATTTCAAACTGAAGCTTTTGTTTTCATTATTCAATAGAACATTTGAAATTTAAATCTATATGAATAAAGGTTCTACAATAATATGAATAATCTTAATTAAATCAAAAGAACAAAGTAATTTTTTTCTTCCAGGACTTAACAGTTAGAACATATTATATGATATACCTAAATATAAATTAGGTAATTCATTTTAAAAAATTGATTTTAAAATATTATTTGTTTCTTCCTTAATATTGATACCTACATAGAAGGTCACAATCCCCCAAAAATGTATTTAATAAGCTTGGTTTATCATAGAAATCCTAGCCAAATTTTAGATATTTGTAAATATCTATTGTTATTTCAAATCCAATTGTTATTCGACAATAAATTTCTCATTCTATCTAACAAGATTTTTAATTTCAGGGTATATTGCTATAAATTGATTTTGAACTAAAGACTAATTTAATAAGAACCATAAATACATTCCAAGTGTCATCTGTTTGTGATTTTCTAATATAAGAAAAAATAAGGTTATTCATAATTTCCTTATCCAACAAATTTGAATTTTTTTCTAAATATTACCTATCTTTATAAATCAAAATATATAATGTATAAATAATTGAATATGTTGTAGGACTTAAATGAGTAACTTTGACTTCCTTTAGAAATTCCTCCACTAATAATTTTAATCTAGTTTCATCTTATTTATATAAATGTGATTCAATAATCTAAGGAAAGAATATATATTTGCAGAATTCTAATAAATAAGGTTCATCAAATAATGTAAAAAATTTTAAGCTCTATTTTGGAAATATACTTTATTGTTATGGTACTGATTATAACACAATTTAATTATTTTCCAATGATCTTTTATTTCCTCTTAAATCTGTTACAAATAATCTAAAATCATAAAATTCATTAAGTTAAATAGCATTGGCAATAATCTCACACATTTCCATGGCTTTGGTTAAATTATCTATCTTTATAACGATTTCACCTTATTTTGTTATCTTATTAATTATCCAACTCTCCACTTTACTATTAGGATCATTGATAATTTCTTAATTTACTTATAAACATCTAGGTAAAATTACTCTAATACTATAAGTGGTAATTTTATCCTCTGATTTATTAATATAAGATTTTAGCATATGTGAAATTTTTAATTCTTCTAAAAATTGTTAATTTAACTTTTCAGCTAAAATATCAATTTAATCTTAATTTTCAGGAATCATAGATAAATTCCTTGATATTTTGAATTCGCTCTGACCTCCCATAAATCTTGGTAAGATATTAAAGTTTGAGGGTAGACCTAATTTTATCAGAATTTTTGATTTATATGTTTCAAATTTTTTCCATTAGAATATACTTTAAATAAACCCTTCTATATTAATTTTTAGAGAATCTAAGTATTGATTATTATGAATTTATAACCAATTACTCTTTTGCAATTTTAACACATTATTGTTTGAATCACACTTTTTAATATATTTATATATTTCAGATATCTATGAATATCTCAAATATACTTTCCATTCTATGTCTTATAATTTAATCTTTATAATATAAACTGTGTAATTGTAAAGGGAAGCTTAATTATATTCTTCTGTTCCTTCAATTCGTACTGATATTTATGCTTAATCCCAATTGACTTCTGAATTGCCTCCACTTTCATCAAGCATACTTTTTTTATCTGAAATATATTTTTGAATAGTAATTCTAAATAGTTTTTCTATTTTATCTAATTATTTATTATCATTTGCAATAAAAATAAATACTTTTTATTTAGTTGTTACTTTGAATAATAATCCCTATTAAGAATTGATTTTATTGAATTCAGATGCAAGTGAAAATTCACTCATAGCAATGCATTTCTATTTAGCACCAAAATGTGCAGAATATTCAAATTCTATTAATAAAATAGCATCACTAAAACATAACAACGAAATACTTTTCTTATTAGTAGCATTTACATAATATTCAAGATTTTCTTCAAAAACAAAAATTCTTTTATTATTGTGAATAATTAACTTTGCACTTCCATATTATTTTTATAGATCAATCATTTTTTATAAATTTTAAAATTCTCCAATTTTTTCATTATTTTTATCATTTATTTTCTCAAACACATATAGTAATTAACAAATATTTAAATAATCAGGATGTTCTATTTAATGATTTCCATTAAATAAAGCACAACTACTTTATGTTGGAGTATTCTTTTTTAATTCTTTCAAAAGTAATATATATTTAGGTAATCTTTGAATAGGTTTAATTAAATAATCTTCCAATTAATTAGATTTCATTTAAGGATTTTTTTCTGCTTCACTTGTCAATTATCTAAAGTAATCATTTTCATCTTTTAATTTAATAATTTAATTTTTTATAGAGTTATATCTTTCACAATACTAATAATAACATTCAAACTTATTCAATAAATTCTGTTCATCTTTAAAATGAAATAACTAACTATTTTCATGTCCATAATAATCCTATAATTCTTTTTCTAATTTATAATTCCTTTAGTATTTTAGATTTTCTGATTAAATTCTTTATGTCAACTTTTCTAAAAACCATTCATTAACTGCTACTATTTCTTTGATATTCTAAAACACTTTTTTTGATTCTTCAATTCCATATTATTATATATATTTATCGACCACTAATTCACAAATCAATTTTAAATCTTCTACATAATTTTTCTCTGTTTGATAAATCTCCCTTATGATATACTTTCTATTTTTATAGAGTTTGCTAAGTGCTTTATATATTTTCTATTATTTTCTTTTTTCTTTTATTGAATTATATTTTTCAATGAATTAATCCATAATATTTATAATTCAATATATAAACTTTGAAATGAATAAATTAATACACAATATATTAATTTTTTTCTCGAAATGTTATATGTAAATATTTTTTATTTTTATATTTCAATTAATTAGTATTAATCTTTAATAGAAATAGAGATATTCATAAACTAATATGAGAAAAATAATAAAATAAATATATGTTGTCTCTAAATTTTTCTGAGGAAAAACAAAAGAGAGTAATAATAAATGTTAGGTCTCGAAAGAAACGAGAAACACCTATTGCTTAGGTGGAAGATTAAGAAGAATAATATTTTCAAAATATAGATGAATTAAAACAAAATGACGAATCTGTTTGTTTTGAATTCAAAAGAATGAGAATATCTGATGATTTAGATGAAACACTGCTTGACACCCCAGGTAAAACAAAAAAAAAACATAAACTATAAAATGGGGAATTCTTTTATAGTTATGATTAACATAATAAATTTTTTTAAGAATCCTTAATTAGTCATATCTCATCCCAGAAAAGTGAGAAATATGAAGAAAACCCATAAATTGAAAATTCTAGTTATCATTCAGATGTATCTCAAGAATATCTTCATATTATTCAAATTGACGAAATCAATTATATCAATCCTTTGATGTTAAATTAACAAAGAATAAAAAAAACAAATAAATTTAAAGGAAAAAAAATATAGTAAACAAACCTTAGTCATCTCCCAATGAAAACTAAGGTAATCTCTAAATGATTATTAATTATTTTTTGTATTTTTCACAATTTAATGAAGTTAGAAAAAGATATTACTTTCACCTTATACATTCTTTGAATATTGTTATATTATAAGGAATATACTAAAAATTATTAAGTCAAAACCTGCGAATCCTGATTTAAATCTATAAATATTTTACAATCTATTATTATTAATAATGATATAATTAATGGGATTATACATCAAATAGATCAATCATTAATTATTATAATTAGTTCATATTTAAGATGCAATAACATAAATAGAATTATTTATAGAAACTTTTAATAATTCAAAAAGAGATGCCAAAGCATTAAAATTTATAATATCAAAAATATATATTTTTCTATCTAAATGTCTAGCTATATCAAAATAAATGACACAGAATTTTGTCCTGCTTTAAATTCGAATTCTACTATATTATTTTCGAATCTACCAAATTTCATGAATCAAATATCCTATTTAAAATTTGGCAATTAAAAAAAAAGTAATAGAATTAGTTCATAGTAAGTTTTACTCATATATAAATTATAAGATGATATGAAAGTTCTATTAATAAGGGAAATAGGCATATTACTAATTGGAGACAGCTATTAAATTATATTACATTTGAGAAATTTGAAAGAAAAATGATTTAAATATTTATGTAAGGAAGGATTCCTTAACAAAGAAATTAGATTCGAAATTGTATGATTGATGATCAGAGAGGTTTGTGTAACCCTTAGATATTAGTAATAATGAAAAGGAATCAGATCGAAGTAATACAAAAAAATTATTTTATAAATGAATAACAAATGTTTATGTTGAAAATGAGTGATTATTTAAATATTAAAATTATTGTATATAAAATATGGACACAGAAAAAGTAAATATATGGTTAGACTGCGATGTTGGCAATGATGATGCAATGGCAGTCATTTTATCATTGTTTCATCCAAAATCAAATCTACTTGGAATTTCCACATGTTTTGGAAACACAAGGTAAATGTTTGTATTGAAAATAGTCTTGAAAACTGCACAAATAATACAATTCGATTGCTCAGTTCATTAGGACGAACTGAAGTACCTGTTTATAAAGGAGCAGAATTCTCTTTAAAATCTACAAGAGCTACAACTAAAATGCATGGATCTTAGGGTAAATTAATAATCAATGTTAGGATTATATGCAGTAGATAAATTGATTTCTTCTTTTTAGCCTTAATAAGACATAGATTTATATGATTTGATTAAGTAGACTGCTGGTGATCAAGAAGTATTAAAAAATATTATAATTAGTTTATCATAGTTATAACAGGTCCATAGACAAATATTGCTAAGTTACTGAGGGATCATGAAGACATAATTCCTTAAATTTAAGAAATTGTTTTCATGGGTGGTACATCAGGATTTGGGAATGTAACACCTAGTTCAGAATACAATATTTATTCAGACCCTGAGGCTGCCTAATTTGTGATTGATACATGTAAATAACATTCATTGAAATTGGTAATGATTTCATTAGATTTAACTTATGTAATATACAATAATTTATAAAATATATTAGACATGTTAATTATTAGAACCCCTTTAAAAAAGAATTAAGAACATTAACACTAAATTTTCAGATTGGTGTTTGGAAATGCTTTAGGAATATTAAGCAGCATATAAGGCATAAGAATTTGATTATCCTCCAATTCATGATCGTAATATATTAATCTTAAGTTTAGCTGTTGCTGTGTTTTATGCATTACATCCAGAAATGTATGTAATAAAACCTGTTTTTTGTGCAGTTGATTGTGAATCAAAATTATGTTATGGAAGAACTGTTATTGATAAGTAAGGAATTTATGGATTTGAACCAACTTTATAATTTGCAAGAAAAGTAGTTGTGGATGAATTTTGGAACTAAATGATTGAAGCAATTCAAGTCGCAGCAAAGAATTCATAAATTGAATGATTTGTTTAGAATTGTTTTATTTAATTTATTTAATAAATGTTTATTAATATTATTTAATTATAATGGCATAAGCTTAGGCATTAGCTGGAGAGAATTATGAATTCAAAGCTGCTCCTGAGGTTGTGAAACCAAAACCTAAATATAGATAATAAGCATTATAATCTTCAGAAGATTAAAAGAATAGGTTGGTAAATGATAATTATATTAAGTTCATTGTTGGGATGCAATATCATGTATGATAAAAGGATTGTAAGAGGAAATACTTATGCAAGTGTGTAAACATAAGGTGATAAGAAATTAATGACACTTAAATCATTCAAAAAACCATAATAAAAAGCAGTTATATATTAAAATTAGAATATAGACATAATAACCATAAACAACTTATTTACATCCAAGCACTCCTAGACCATTTTAAAATCGTGTTAACATTGATATCTAAACTGATGAATATTTAGAAATATTGACAGATAAACCACCTGAATAAGAAATGGATGCATAAACAGATTATTATATTGATAAACCACCTGATAGATTATTTGTACCAAAGAAGAATGGAATTGATAAAGTATAAATTAATAAAATTATAAGGAAACATAAATTTGGGAAGGAGATCTTTTTGATTTTGATTAGGAAGTAGAACCAATATTATAAGTATTAATGAATAAGATATTGGAATAATCAAGAATGGAAGTCTTAGAAGAGGAAGAAATTAAGTTAATGAAGGTGTAATAGAAACAACATGAAAAATAAAAGACTTCTGTTCTATCAGAAATGCAACGATTAGAGGCTGTTTAATAAAGATTAGATGAAGAAGATGCAAGAAGAAAATTATAATATGAGACTTTTTTAAAATTATAAAAGCAGAGTCATTAAAAAATTGTTTGTAGAAATCTATCAAAATCACTTATAAATCCTATTAAATTAAATACAATTAAGAAATTATAAGATTTAGGTGTTTTTAGAGATCCTTTAGAAACTGCTTTATTATATGAATATATTCCATGGGTTTATGATAATGTGTTAAGTTAGTTAGTTGATGAAAATGATAATGGTTCAAATTTTAATAGTAATTCATTAACATTATTAAGATATGTTAAATAATATTGAAGAAACTATTACTATTGAGCATTCAAAATCATTAAAAAGAAGATAATAACAGATCAATGATAAGTATGAAGAAATTGCAAGGAAAAAAAGAGAGAAGGAAGAAAAAAAGAGAATGGAAGAAGAAAGAATACTTAAAGAAATTGAAGATTAAAGATTGGCTGAAGAAGAAGCTGCTAGATAGGCAGAATAGGAAATTTTGGATTAATAATAAGAAAATCAATAATAATAATAAGTATAATCATGATATTAAATAAATAAATTAATTATTTATGTAAGAATAATTAGAAAATATTCAAGTTCTTTAAAAACTATATTAAGTCTAAGGAAATACCTTTGATGAAGTTATATCTAATTTCAAAAATTAATAAAAGTAACATCTAACTAAATTATTTAAATACATTTCTAATGAGAATGAATTAAATTAATTTTAATTGAGGGGAAATATTATTGGAGTTGATATTGAACATACAAATGATATAGGATTTGATGGATAAATTAGTATTATCTAATTTAAAGATGAAGAGGATGTTTATATTATTGATGTAATTGAAATTGGATTGGAAAGTCAAAAATTGATTAATGCTTTAATATCAATTTTTGAAAATGATAAAATAATAAAAGTATTTTATGCAGGAAATACTGACATTTAATGGTTGAAAAGAGACTTTTAAATCAGTATCTAAAATTATTGTGATATCAAAGAAATTGCAGATTAGTGTAAACTAAGTATAATATATGATTCTATCTATAATAGAAGGAGGAAGTGCTTTGATTTACTTATGGAAATAATATTGTGATCATTAAGTTTCTAAATCTTACAAAACTAATATGTAGACATCTGATTGGGCTGAAAGACCTTTAACCTAGGAATAATTAATTTATGCTGCATATGACTGTTATTATTTGCCATATCTCAGATATGTTTTACTATTGGAATTGAGCAAAATTGATATCAAATAGTAAATCAAAATTTAAAGCAAATTTGATAAAGCAACACTTAAAGAATATAAAAAGCCTATTTTATCTAATTAAGAATTAGCTAAAATTGTTTAAAAAGAATACAATCTCTTAATGCAAATAGTTGCTGAAAATGATGATAAGTCTCCAATCTATTCATTTTTATAGGCTTAGCCTGTTGCTGTTTAGTTGGTTAAATTTATATCATTAGAAATTATGAAAATAAGATAGGAATATGCAATTCATCATAATGATCCTGTTGAATGTTTAGAAGAGAATGAACAAGTTATTTTAATTGCAATTCATATATATTAAAGATTAAATATTTCTAATATCTAAACTTATAAGTTGACATATCCTGATTATTAGGATTACAATAATTAATAATATTTATTGACATTGGAGTATATATCAAAATAAATTGATAAAGATTGGGAAGATTATTTTAAATCATTTTGTAAAGGATTTTATTAAAGCTTTATATATAATTCAGATTTTATTAAATTTGGATTAACATCAATATACGAAGCTTTGTAAACACCAGAGACAAAGAATCAATAAATATAATAAAAAATTGATGAAAAAAAATAAAAGTAGACAGAGTTTGGAGACAAATATACAAGGAAAAAGCCAGCTTATGGGAATTGTAAAATATATACAAAGGAGAATTTCTTTTTGTGTAATTGTGATGAGAAGAAAATTAAATGGTATTTGAAATAAGGGTTGGCAGATTTAATTAGTGAAGATCCTCCTACAATTTAGTTGAAATTTGATGCAAGTGGATTCAAGGAGGAAGGATCTGATAAAGCTTAATATATAACAATAGAGAGAGTGAATTAATGTGTAATTTGTGGAAAAGAGAATGAACTTTTGAAATTTCATGTAAAAATTGAATATAATTAATTTCTAGATTGTTCCAGTTTTATATAAGAAACATATATAAGGGAAAAGATCTTATGATGTTGTTTGTTTATGTTTAACATGTCATCATAAGGCAAGTACTTTAAATGATAAATAAAAAGTGACAATTGCAGAAAAATATAATATAAATATTAAATAAAAGAAAAAGGATTCATTGTTAGAATAGGTGAGAAATTTAATTAAATCAGTTAAAGCATTTTAGAAGAAAAATAAAAATCTACCAAAAGAAGCCTATTAAAAATTTTAAACTTAATTCACTAATCAAATAGAATAATTAAAAAATTAAGAATAATTCACTTAAATTAATTAATTTGATTTGACTAATTTGAAATATGAAGAAAACTAAATCAACATTAATGATGAAACATTTTCAGGATTTATTGAATATCTAATTTAAAATGAGGAATTATTTAATAAAAGTGATGATAATGCTGATCATGGGAAATTAGTTGTGGACCAATTAAAAACAGAAGAATAAATAGAAGAATTTTTAGTATTTTGGAGAGATAATTTTATAAGTATTAATTTTATATGTATTATATAGATGAAATGAAACCTTAATATTTAAATGAGGCTTGGGCAATTGATCATAAATTTAAAAGAACTTTTGGAGAAAAATCTTAATACAACCCAAATAATATTTAATAATAAGAGTAATAATAAGAGTAATAATAATAATAATAATAATAATAATAATAATAATAATAATAATAATAATAATAATAATAATAATAATAATAATAATAATAAATAAATAAATAAGAATAAGA